>APFE030783560.1:80352-154950 GCA_000404065.3 Pinus taeda
TATATATTATAAGCAATTTGGTCCATACGACATTGACTTACCACATATACATATTACTGGTGAAAGATCGTGACATGTTGGAAAATTACAAATAGTGCACACAAAAGATTACATTGTGAAGAAAATGATCGATATACATAGTATTGGAAACCATTCTAATTTATCCAAAGGTCAATGTTAAAATCAATAATGTGCACTAACGGACGTGATTTTGTGTTAGGGTAAGGAATGATAAAGTAAATGGGATAACTTATATCCATTTCATCCACAGTGTAATCATGTTTTAAATAAAAGAAAGAAATGGATTCAAATTGGCACACCAAAGGTCATGTGGAGAGGATCGATTGCCAAGAATGATTAAAAACAACACACACTCCAAAGTTATGCACAAGGCACAAATGGTAAAGGGTGTGGAAAGCTATTGTAAATATACATTAAAATCTGCAATGAAAAAGCAAGCAATGTGTTTCCAATGGATGTATCGTGTCAAAGAAAATATTTAAAGTGTATGTATGTGCCATTGGTTAAAAGTTTGACTGGTTTTTGTTTGGAGAATCCTTGTATCACTATCCTAAAATCAAATCCCAACATGGACACATAAATGATACAATCAAAAAACAATTAAAAGGTAACATTATAAGGCCCCCTATATTAACATATGTAAGCATAGGTAGAAGGATACATGATGCCATGTATTGAAGCTACTATACATATGTCGAAGGAATCACTCTCTTGTAAACTATTCTTAAAGTATTAGAAGAAACATTAAGAAGCCAGTCAATGGAGCGTTTAGACGCAATGCAGAGACCATAGTCCAAATGAAAGCCATAACAAACAAACAAAAAATGCAAGAATGATGTGTACAATGTGAAAGAGCTAATTGATGACCTTGTGGGGGTGCAAGTTTTATGAAAATCATTCCAAAATTGAATGAATGAATGGATTCAATTTATGTAGTTGTGTTTCTCTCAATCTTTTCTTCAATACCTATGTGATCTGAATGTTGTACGAATGTGGCCCAAAATGGTGATAGCTTTCTTGGGGTCGCTTTCTTGAGTAGTTGTGTGTACAATATTTTTCAATTTCTCTCATGAATTTTGTAGATTTGTAGAATGTTAAAGAGGTACTAAAGGTCATTCCAAAATATACAGTTTAAAAACTTTATCAAACCACACTATACGATTGTATTGAATAATTTAGTTAGGCGCAAGAGAATATGGTGTAAATTTGTAGTTTAGAGATGCACTCTTGGTGAATTCACGTGCGATAAAAAAAATTTGGTCATAGGTCACAATCTAAATCTCTAACAAAAAATTTGACTTGGCCTAAAACATCAGTTGCGACTTGCAGTATGCAATCATGCCTGGATCTGCTCCATCCTTGTAATAGGAAGTTGAATTTCTAGTTTGGAATGAGACTGTGACTTAAACTGTGACATGGGTGTAAGCGATTTCACCCTCCCTCAAGTCAAAATTCCATTAGTTACCTCACACAAGTCATGATTCCACTTGTGAAATTTTTTAATTCAGTTGCATGTGACAAAATCCTAGTGCAAGTATGAAGTGTGATCTCCATTCACATTTCCAACTGCAAACTCCCACAACTCACATTTCATTCTGCAACCTTCCATAAGTCACAATTCCACCTTTGATCCATGCTAATGATTGAAGATGTGACCATTTCCTTTGGGAAACTCCCTACTGCAGGTATAATCACACTTTCAACGGTACCGACACAAATTGTGACCTACACTACTTAATGAAAATGTGACTCCCTTACTAATGAAGATTGTGACCTACACTAAAAATCAAAATGTGACTTCTCACTAATTATATGCTAGTTTTAGGCTAGTAGGGTTGTCTTGACTATTATTGATTGGTTAGGGATGTATTTCGAAGATGATATTGATTTAGTACTGGAATTTGCTAAATAACCTAACATTGTCAATATATTTTCAACTAATGAATGGCCACAAGGAATTGTTAATGGTGTTATCGTATTAAACGTATTGTCGGGAATCGAGCATATATCCAGAGGTAATACGGTGATATCAAAACTTGCTGTAAAACTCAAACCTTGGTATCATATTACAGGATTTGAAGGTACGTCTTATCCTAGGGAGCTTTATGCAAATAACAGAAATTCACATGTAACATTTTTTCTTGGACTTGTAGATATTGGTAATGAAAGACATAAATTTTCCATAAATTTTCACTCATATCGACTTCAATGATGTGTGTGTCTAAGCTTTCAAAAAGGCCTAAAAACTAAAAAAACTTCCCAATATAAAGATGTGAAATCATCCGTCGGGGAAACAGGTAAAGAGAAATGGAAAGAAACTTCTGATTCCCATATTGGCATCATGATATCCTTAAATGCAACAAATAATAGGCACCGAACATGGTGAGAGACTATGTTTCTAGTTTTTATCATTTGGTAGATGTTCATGAAAATATGTCCTCAAGGGGGCATTCTTTGATTTTATCAGCAAGGGTAAATGTGAAAGGGGTGTAGGGCACAAGTTTTCCCATAACTCAGATGATGGTGGGAGTAGTGTTTTGCTTCCACTTGGGATATACTTTTAATTTGTCAAGAAATATAGTTGCAATAAAGGTGATGACTACAAATTTGGATAAGATCATGATGCTCGAAAGAAAAGGAGAAATACAATGCCCAATACACATAATCCCTACTAGCCTTTCTTATCAATTTCTAATATAACTATCCATATTGTAACAAGTGTAAGGGAAAATTTCTACTTTGCACTAAGGTACCATTAGTTGAAGAAAATGTGTTGATAGTTCCCATTTAACATTTAGCTTCTACCTTTTCCCTTCCTTCAGATGTAGATAGTCAATTAGAGAGGCTTGAGCATGCTCCTAAAATATATTCCAAGAATCATGGAAATTCAATGATTGTATTTGGAATATACTTGAATCTAAGGACAACTAATGATGTGCATCTACAAGTTATTCCTACACCCTTGTCCAAAGCATCACTTGTCCAAAGTGAATTTGTAAAGACAACGAAGAAGTTAGTGTTTGAGTTCAATGTGATTAGACCTGGAAGGAATGATATTGATGTCAAAATTCCATTGAAGAAGTTATGGCAATGAGGAATGAGTTATTTTTTTATGGAGCTCCAAGAGGTAACTATATTAGCACATTCCCTTGAACCAAAGATGCTTGTGTAATTTGGATGTATGGTACTGGCCATCCTATTACAAAAAGCATGCTAAATTTATTGAAGAGACTGCAAATACAAATAGAGAAGATGAAGCTTCAATGACTGGGAAATATTAATACTATATTTTTACTTTCCTCCCAAGTTCAGACAAGTGGCCATCTTTCTAGTGAAAATATATTCATCTTGGAACTACAATATAATGAAGCTATATTCAACATTTTCTATATAGTTGTTTCCTCAAATAGCTTAGGTCTATGGATAATCAAAAGGATCTATATATTTTCCAGAAAACACCATTTGATGGAGTACCTCCCAAATCATGTCAATTTCAAGGCTACTTATTGATTGGAATTAAACAGGTGCTAAAAATACATGACATAGGTCAAAGAAAAGCACTCTGGAAAGGTGAGGACAAGATCTTTTCCAACATGATTTGCAAGGCTAATTTAAAGAATGCTTGAACTAGAAAAGATAACACCATTATTAATACTTGAACAAGGAATAATGCTAATAATATTTTGGAGTCTTTTCTTACGATGTTGTAATAATGGCTACAAACTCCTCTTGAAATCAAGGTCGAGGAAGCTCAAAATGATCGTGAACATACAATGTACATCAACAATATTCTAGTAGCAGGAAAATGTACATTCTATACATCAAATTAACAACACAAATTTTTTCATCAGCTCATGCAAGCTTTCATGAATTTGGAACAACATTCGCAACAAGTTCTTTAGGGTTTCAATTAACCATCTTTAATATCCCCATGATTTCTCTTCTCTCATAGTGTAAATACTTCTTATCGCAATGTCAAAATGATGCGAAATTAATTGGGCATGTAGTAGTCATGAGACATGAGAGATTCGTGAGGAATTTCAAGAGTCATGAGGCTAGATGGAAGGTAACAATAAGTGAATAATCAACTCATTTGTATAAATATACATCATGTATCATTTTAAGTGGACTTTAGCACTTGAGCTAGGATTAGAATTAGATAGCTGATTTGTTCTTGAAGAGCTAGAGGCACTCAACTCTTGGAAACTAGTAAGGTGAGTTGTGGTGAGCCTAGTTTTTTTCTTTGAAAATGGTATGAGAAATACCTATTACATTTTTGGGGTTTGATGGATTATAGGCTATATACTTGTATTTGTAGCAAAATTAATAAAAAAAGGTCTCTTTCAACATTTATTTCCATGCACTTCCATGGTGGTTATCATGGCTATTCAATATTTCCATTATATGTGTATGTGTGCTTGCATATGGTTCATAATTCATTGCTATTGTACCTGTGTTTGATTTCAAATATCTACTCATATATTCCACACCATGCCAATAACATATTATGAACTATTTTGCAATTTACTTCTAGCGGCTTACTCTTCATTCATGTCTAAGATGGTTTTAGCTCGCTAATCCTTCTTGTGGCATGCTTCTTGTTGTTGTTTTACTGTTACATTCTTGTATCTAATTTTGAAGGTTATCATTGTGAGCTAATCTCATCCTCATTCTTTGGGCATTTCATTCTTGCACTCGCTCAAAGTTCTCCTCATTTGAAATCTAGGAGAAAAACTTACATGATGGTTGCCGATCCTACATACTAGATGGTGATCCTATCCCAAATGGTGTGATCTCTAATTGGGACTTCACAGTATGGAGACCCCCTAGCTATTTATGAGAAATTTTCCTAGTCAATAGATTTATGGCATTATAATCATGGCTAGATGATAAGATGAGCCTGTGGAGCCCCTATCTCAACATCATAACTTGAAATGAATCCATCCCAAATCTTTTTCTAGGGTCAAACAATTGTATTTGTACATATGTGTTAATTTGTCCAATTTTTCCATTTTAGTGGAATAAATTGTAAAGTATTGGCAAACTCCCTCGCTTGAAGGTCATGTCAAGCAATGATGCCATATGTTACAAGACACTTCTATCCATTCATTCAAGCAACTCATCAAGGAGCTTCGTCAATATTTTGACAGGTATGACTATCAAGATATGTTTAAAAGGATAAATCATATTAGAATGAAACCCAAAGACTTAATAGAGGACTTTGCTAATAGGTTAGTTCATCATTGTTATAAATTTCCTGAACGAGACATCGATTGGATGTATTTGGGTGAAAATTTGTGGTGATTAGTTTGTCTTTATCTACAACTATTTCAGTATAAAATGAATCCTGATTCTAATGATAATATGCAAGTTACAAGTATGCCAGACCTAATCCCTGATTTTGTCTTGCCAACTTATGTGAGTCGAGAAAAGCCTCAAGCCTCTAGGGAGGAAATTACCACCTGTGAAATTCCATATCCTCCTTGAGCTTGATTACCAAATGAAATTTTTTCCATTAATAATCTAGGTGATGAACTGTGTTTGCAAGGTAAGGAACTAAGTTGTCTTTATTCCAAATCTTTCATGCATCCTGGTGAAATATGGTAACTTGAAAAGAACTTTATTGTAGCACCTCTTCCTGTTGATGAGATCCAACCTGAGTTTGTGAAGCATCTGCCAGATTCTATTCCTGAATATATTCATAATGTGCTCCCTCATTCACCTTCTTGCAATGACCTTAGTCCAATCTCACATAATAATAAATGTCATATCAACTCCATGGAGAATAACATGCATGTTGATTATTTGTTCACTAAAGCTGACATTAGCATACATGATTTAAATATTGAATCAGTTTTGGTTCAAATTGATGCATCATCAACTAATTATTTTCATTTTTTGCACCTTGATTTATTTCATAAGTATATTATACCAGTAGCTTCTCCAAATCCTTCAAATCTTTATCTTGCTAGTTTTGATTATGATCAGGTATGTGATAGTGTTATCTCAAAATTAGAGCATCGAAATATTGAACACTTTGTTCAAGACATTTTCCATATAGAATTCATAACAGATGAAGAGGAATATTGTACATCTAAAAAATCTCAAGGAAGCCTTCTGGTTGGTTCATCATCATTCTTAATCCTTAAAGAGTCTCATGGGTTAGATGCCAAATCTAGTCAAATTAGTGGCTTTGATGACTGTCACCTTATCAATCATGTCTTCACTAATATTGTTGATGATAGTTGTTGATTTTAACTTGTTGATTTCAATAAGCCACTGAAATTTAATGATCTACAATTTCAAGGTTTAGATACTTGTCAGGATGTTGAGGCACTTTAGCTTCCGTCGATGGTTATGTTAGGTTCTCACAATCTTGATGAGATCCCTAAACTAGGCCAAATTAGGGTTTCCTTGCATGATTCCCCTCTCAGCACCATATCACTCGATGAAGTCTCATTTCTGAATGATTATGATATGCACCACTCCTTATAATATGATTTTTTCACTAAAGAGAATACACCAAACACCATTGCAAACCCTTTTGATTCTTTCCTAGCTTGTGTAGATTGTGATAAAGCACAAGTTGGTGTTGTATTACATTCCATTGTATATGAGTGAAAAAAACATACAACTAATGTATTTCATGAGACTCATTTGATTGATTGATATCTATCTAACCCTTTTAACAATCTATCTATATTCTAACATCTAGTCCAACCAGAGAAACATTCAATAATGATTTTGTTGTCACAATTGATGATGAGCACATGCATTCATTTGTTGATATTATGAAATCACTGATATTAGACGATCTACAATTTGAGGGTTCAAAGGTTTTTCAAGAACGTGAGACAGTTTAGGTTTCACCGATGGTTATGTTCGGTCCTCATATCCTTGACAAAATCCTTAAACAAACTCAAATTAGGGTTTTTGAAATTATGGTTTCCGATGAATTCTCATTCTTGAGAAATTTGTGGGGCTTTCAAGTTGGTAATTTTAAATTTCATGATTGGATTAATAACTAGCTTGAATAGTCTTACCTAATGAATTCCTCTGCCAACATGTGACATCTCATCCCTCTTACGCTGGATTTAGGGGTAAGAAAAAACAAATTCATACCATGGAGAAACACTCAATATTTTCAAGTTTACCATTCTATCTACCAAGATAGAGTTGTGACCTAGTTGGAACAATATTTTCTAGCATGATTTCCTACTAATATGCGTGAACTTATTGTTCTTATGCATGTTTTACATGAAGAATTTTTGTTTTTACACAATACCTCATACTATGTTTAATCATTGGCATTTCTATTTTTGCAGTTCAAGAACAATTGTGGTGGCTTCACTTGAATTTTGATTTCACATGAACTGATATCCTTTGGTTAATTTAGGGTTTTGGTTTTTCCTTCTTATTCACTTAATTAGGGTTTTAGTTTTCATCTTGTTAGGTTTTGCTTGTTAGTATTTCAGGTTTAGACTAGTTACATGTTTTTGTTGAAATTTTCTTTATTGCAAATAGTTTAGTTGGTTGTACAACATTATGCATTTATCTTGAACTCATCCTCTTGCATTTCCTTGCATCTAATAATTATTAGTGTAAGCATAGCATGGATTGGTTTCACATCTATATATTACATTGCACTGCATTGTTTTTCCTGAATCACATGTAGTCTTGTTTGTTGCATTGCATCATGCATTCATTTTTCTCCTCACATTGCATTTGTGTGTTGTTTTCCTGAGCATTGCATTTGTTATCTATGTTGCATTGCAACACATCATCCTTTGTAAGCCCTATTATATTCCTACTCCTTACGAACCTTGTAAGTTGCAATAATATTCCCTTATGCCCCTTTGCACATGCTAAAACTCTAGAAAACTTCTTTGTTCACTTTTCCCTAATGATAAAATCCTAATTGATAATCACACTTTCTTGATTCATATTAGTTATGTCTACTCTTTTCATCGTGTCTCTCATCCTATAATATGCATTGAGGTTAAGCCAGTTGTCGTTATCATGATTCATTTCCAAGCACTCTATTCCCACCTTGATGTTTCAATCTATAGGAACATTGCATGGCATGTTAAGTCATATCAATGAAATTATCTTGTTAGGAACTAGACTCCACATTAATCCCATTAGGTAAGCTATTAAGCATTGAGTACTCGATTGGTCGCAAGCATGAGCTTGTCCACAAGATTGGTGCAATTTGTAATACCTTATGTCACATTTTAAAATATTTAATGATAGTATGAGATTTCAATTCTGGTAGTTTGTTTGATAATGGATAGATAGGAAAGTTTGTTTATGATGCACCAAATATCACCAGTTTAACTCATATGAAATGGAAAATTTGTTTTCATATTTCTATTAAATGCATAAAGTTCATTATTACAAGACACAAACTTTTACTATAATTTGTGATGAGAGATATATCTTGTATAAAAAAATTGTTCCATAAGGTTTTCACTTACCACATCTAGGTGAAAGATCATGACAAGTTGGAAAATTACAAATAGTGCACATAGAAGATTACATTATGAAGAAAAACATCATATACATAGAATTGTAAGGCATCATAACGTATCCAAAGGTCGACGTTAAAAGTAATAAAAGGGTTCCCAAGCTACGTGCACATGATTGTGTACTAAGGAAAAGAATGATAATACAAATGGGATAATGTATATCCATTGTGTCCATGGTGCAATTATGTTTTAAAGAAAAGTAAGAAATGGAAGTGAATTGGCACACCAAAGGTCGTGTGGAGAGGGTCGATTTCCGAGAATGATTAAAAACCATGTGGCCACCAAAAATACCAGCACACACTCCAAAGTAATGTGTAGGGCATAAATGGTAAAGGGTGTAAAGATACGTTAAAGGTCACTATGAGAAAATGGGAAATACATTTCCAATGGATGTATCGTGTCAAAGAAAAGGAGTTGTTTATAATGCGACTTTTTGGAGATTCCGGTGACGGAATCCGGTGGAAGAAATGAGGTTAAATCTTGATTTTTAGCAGTTAAAATGGTTTTTTAACTGCATATTTGGATTCAGCGGCCTGAAAAACCCCTGGGAGCCTTTGATTGTGCAGAAACTAGCTATCAAACTTGAGATTCCAATGAATTGCTGCCGGATTTTGACCGGAAAAATCCGCCGGAAAGGCTTTCAAAAAGTCGCGTTATAGACAACTGCCAAAGAAAATATTTAAAGGGTATGTCGACATGCCATTGTATAGAAGTTTGAATGGGTTTTTTGCAGAATTTGTGTATCATTATCTTGAAATCAAATCTCAACATGGACACATAAATGACATGTTTGATGAACAATTGAAAGGAAACATTATAAGGCCCCTATATTAACATATGTAAGTGCAGGTAGAAGGTTACATGATGCCATGAATTGAAGCTTCTATACATATGACATAGGAAGCACTATCTTGTAAACTATGCATAAAGGATGAGAAGCAACATTAAAAAATGAGTGGATGGAGTGTCTAGATGCAATACAAAGACCGTACTCCAAATGAAAACCATTAAAAAAAAATCAAGAACGATGCATGCAATGTGAAAGAGCTGATCGACGACCTTGTGGGGTGTAGGAAAACTTATGGTGTTGTAGGTTTTCCGCAAATCGTTCCACAATTGAATGAATGGTCAGATTCAGTTTCTATAGTTTCATTTCTCTTGATAATTGTTCGACTCTCTGTGTCATCTGAATGTTGTGCGGTCCCACAGTGGCTGTCACTTTATTAGATTTTCTCTGCTACAATGTTTCGCAATTTCTCGCATGTGTTTTGCACATTTCTACAATGTGAAAGAGATGATGAAGGTCATGCCAAAACATACGGTTCAAAAACTTGATCAAACTGCACTATATGGATGCATTGAAGAAAGTGGTTCGGTGCAAGAGAAGATGGTGTAAGGTTGCAATCTAGAGATGCACTCTTGGTGAAGTTGCATGCAACAAAAAGAGTTTGGTTGCAGGTAACAATCTAAATCTCTAAACAAAAATGCGACTTTACCTAAAGTGTCAGCTACAATTTTCACTATGCAATTAGACATGATTCTCCTTCATCCTTGTAATAGGAAGTCACATTTCTAGTTTGCACTAAGACTATGACTTAAAGAATGTGACCTCGTTGAAAGAAATTTCATCTTCCCTCAAGCCGTAATTCCAGTTGTGGCCTCCCACAGGTTGTGATTCCACCTATGACTTGTGTTAAGTCAATCGCACACGACAAAATCTTAGTGCAAGTATGAAGTGTGATCTCCCTCCAGTCACATTTCCAGCTGCAATCTCCCACAAGGTCACGCTTCCATCTGCGAACTTCCAAAAGTCACAATTCCACATGTTACCAACTCTAATAATTGAAGATGCAACCATTTCCTTTAGGAAACTCCCTATGACACTAATCGCACTTTCAATGTTGCCGACACAAAATTGCGACCTACACTACCTATTGAAAATGTGACTGCCTTACTAATGAATACTATGACCTGCACTAAAATTCAAAATACGACTTCTCACTAATTATATGCCAATTTCAGGCTAGCAGTGTTGTCTTGGATGTCACTGATCGGTTAGGGATGTGTTTCGAAGATGATATTGATGCAGTAAAGGCATTTACTAAAGAACCTGGCATTGTCGATGTATTTTCAACTAATGGATGGACACAAGGAATTCTCAATGGTGTTGTCTTTACATAAATATCGCTGGAATCAGGCATATATACAGAGGCAATGCAGTGATATCCAAACTGGCTACATAACTCAAACCTTGGTGTCATATTGCAGGATCTGGAGGTATCTCTTATCCTAGGAGCCTTGTGCAAATAATGGAGCTTCACATGTAACACGTTTTCTTGGACTTGCCGTTGTTGGTAATGAAAAAAAAGAGAAATTTTCTATGCATTTTCACTCATACTTGCTTCAATGATGTATGTGTCTGAGTTTTCAAAAAGGCCTCCAAAATCAAAATCAGCAGAAACTTTTAATGCCTAGTATTGGCATCATGATGTCTCCAACAGCGGCAAAGAGTAGGAACTGAAGATAGTGAAAGATTATGTTTCCAGTTTTTATCATATAGTTATTGTTCACGAAAATATGTTCTGAAAGGGGCATTCTTTGATTCTATAAATAAGGGTAAATGCGAAAGGGGTGTAGAGCGCAAGTTTCGACACAAACTAGATGATCGTGGGAGTACTGATTTTCTTCCACCTGACATCTGCTTTGATTTTTTCAAGAAATATAGATGCGATAAAGGTGTTAAACTACAGATTTCGCTCTGATAGTGATGTTGGAAAGGAAATTATAAATAAAATTCCTAATACACATAAACTCTACTGGTATTTCTTTTCAAGCCCTAATCTAGATATCCATCTTCTATCAAGTGTAGGGGACAATTATACTGTGTAGTAAGAGCTCATTAGTTGAATAACATGTGTTGATAATTCCCATTGAACATTTACCTTGTACTCTTTCCTTGCCCCTAGATGCAAATAGTGAATTAAGGAGGCTTGGGTATGCTCTTAAAATATATTCCACGAACCATAGAAATTAAATGTTTGTAAATGAAAGATAATTGAATCTAAGGACAACTAATTTACAGGTCACTCCTACACTCTTGTCGAGACCATCAGTTGTGCAAAGTGAATTTGTAAAGGCAAGGAAGAAGTTAGGGTTCTTGTTTGTTGAGAGACCTAGAAAGAATGATATTAATGTTATAATGCCATTGAATAATTTATGACATGGAAGAATGGGCTATTTATTTGTGGATCTCCAAAAGGGAACTATATTAGAACATTCCCTTGAGCCGAAGATGGATAGGAAATTTGGTTGTATGGTAGTAGCAACCATATTATGCAAATAATGCTAAAGTTATTGGAGAGATTTCAAATACCGTGGAGAATATGAAACTTCAATGACTAAGAAACATAATAATATATTTTTACTTTCCTCTTGGGTTCAAAGAAGTGAGAATCATTGTGGGGAAAATACATGCCTCATGGAACTATAAGATAATGAAGCTATATTCAACATTTTCTCTATAGATGTTTCCTCCATTAGCTTAGGTCTAGGGATGATGAAAAGGCCATGGATATTTTAGATAAAACACCATTTGATGGAGTAACTCTTATATCATGTCAATTTCAGGCTACGTATTAGTTGGGATTAAACAAGTGTTAAAAATACATGAATTAGGTCAAAGGAAATCTCTCCAGAAACATGAGAACAATATATTTTCCAATATGATTTGTAAGGATAAGTTAAGTAATTCCAATACTAGAAAAGGAATCACAACTATAATTGTTTGAACAAGGAAGATTGTTGGTAATCTTCTGGAATATGATCTTACTATGTTGTAATATTAGCTACAAACTCCTCTTGAAAGCACAATCGAGGAAGCTCAAAATGATCCTACACGACACATACATTGACAACGTTGTGGTAGCTAGCAAATGTACATTCAATACAACAAATGAACAACACAACTTTGTTCATAAACTCATGCAAGCCTCCATGGCTTGGCAACAACATTGGTAATAAGTACTTCAGGCTTTCGAATAACCATCTCTACTGTCCTAGGATTTCTCTTCTTTCATACTATAAATACCCATTATCATAATGTAAGTAGTGATGCAAAGATAAATTGGGCATGCAATCGTAATTAGACATGATAGAGTCGTAAGTTCAAGAGTCATGAGGCAAGGTGGAAGGTCACAATAGGTGAAAAATCACCTCATTTCAATAAATATATCATCATGTATCATTTGAAGTGGACTTTAGTACTTGATCTAGGAATAATATTAGATAGCTCATCTATGCTTGAAGAGATAGAGGCACTGATCTCTTGGTAGCTATTAGGGTGAGTTGTGGTGAGGCTAGGTTTTTGCTTTCAAAATGGTATGACTATCCCATGATCCATTATTGGGATTTTATGGATTGTAGGAAATGTACTTGTATTTGTAGCAACATTAAAAGGAAGTTTTCCTCTTTTGACATTGATTCCCATGGAATTCCATGGTGGTTATGATGGCTATCCAATATTTCCATTGTGTGTGTGTGTGCTTGCATGTGGGAAATTTGTATATGAACTAATTTATTTCTATTGCACATGTGTTTGATTTTGAATCTCTACTCATATATTCCATGCTATGGTGGTAACTTATTGTGATTTTTTTTGCAATTAACTTCTATAACTTTATGCTTCATACATGTATGAGATGGTTTTAACTCACTAATCCTTCTTGTGGCATGATTCTTTTTGTTACTTTGTTGGTATATTATTGTATCTCATTTTGGAGGTTATCTTTCTGAGTTTATCTCGTCCTTGTTCTCTGAGCATTTCATTCTTTCCCTTCCTCTAACTTCTCCTCATTTATTATCCATTAGCAAAATTTACATGATGTTTGTCAGGCCTACATACAAGATGGGGATCATATCTCAAACAATGTGAGGCCTAATTGGGACTTCACACCAGAGACCCCCAAATGTTAGTGGGAAATTTTCCCTCATTAACAAGTGGACATTAATTATGTTTGCGTCAGGCATGGAGATGCACCTTACTTTATTCCTATGAACTTAGATGCATTTGTGGACATCTTGTTGTTGCTACAACACCCTCCCAAATTTCACTACATCCAAATTTTGGAGCCTAGTTCATTGTCGTATTAAGTCTTGCCTTGGTCATCAAGTGTAATTTTTTGTTTTTTCATATTTCTTAAGTGTTCTTGAATGTTCTCAAGTGTTGTCGCGTTGACTAGAACATCTCTATATAAATTTCATGGTCATAGCACCATTGTTGTTGTAAAATGACACTTCCAGGTCTTAGTCGTACACACTTCACTGGTTAGGCTTGGGGAATGTGCATAAATTGGAATTTTGATATATATTCATTGTGGATAAATATTTTCTAAGTTTTCTTAATGAGTTAGTATGTGTCGCCCATGGTTTCATGTTTAGAACACATCTTTATCACCCCTTGACTAATCATCAAAACTTAGACAAATTTTGGCTGCAAAACAAGTTCATTAAGGCTAAGAGCGCATGAGCACACTCTAAAGCCTTGATGGGAGACCCTTCATTGTTTGAAAGTGCACCCCTTTTCCTCCTTAAGAACTAGGTGCACTCCAAAATCATGACTCCCCTTCCTTGTTTCAAACTACACCCTTCAAAAAGAAGCCTTCCTTTGAGTGCACTCCTTCAACTTGAAGGAATGTGCCCTCATTGGGAGCACTCCTTTGACCTGAAGGAATGCGCCCTCCTTGGGAGCACTCCTTAGACTTGAAGGAATGCACCCTCCTTTGGATCACTCCTTCAACCTCATGGAAGTTTCCCTCCTTGGGAGCACTCCTTCAACCTAACAAAGTGTGCCCTCCTTGGGAGCACTCCTTCGACCTGAAGGAATGCACCCTCCTTATGAGCACTCCTTCAACCCGAAGAAATGCACCCTCATTGAGTGCATGAGCAAACCCCAAAGACCTTAAGCTTGACCCTTTAACTTTCCACAATGCACCATGCACCCGCTTGACCCTTTGAGCTCATGAAGACAAAGACACTTTGAAGGAAGGAAGCATCATACTTTAGCCTTTGGACTTGCACCATGCACCCTATTTGGTCTCTTGACTGCATGAACACACTTCCAAGGCACAAAGCTTTATCTTTTAGCCTTCATAATTGTGCCATGAACCCTCATTGGTTTCCATTAAGAGCACTAATTTGACTTGAAGAGATGCACCCTCTTTGAGAGAACTCCTTTGATCGAAGAGATGCACCCTCTTTGAGAGAACTCCTTTGACTTGAAGAGATGTGCCCTCTTTGAGAGCACTTCATTGAACTAAAGAGATGCACCCTACTTCTCCCTTGATTGCACATCACACTTGGGAATCCTAAATCCTTCCCCTTCATCCTTCAGACTTGTGCCATGTGCCGTGCCTTGACTATCTCCCTCTCTTGAGCACATGAGTGCATGTTGAAACTGCTAAGCCTTATCCCTTAATCCCTTCATCCTTTTAAAGTGTGCCAATGCACCCAAAATCCCCTTTGAACCTTTTGAGTGCACAAAGAAGGCATAAACAGAAAATATGCATAAAACTTGGTAGATTAATATTTTTTGAGGCTAGTAGTTACTTGTCATGGGTGATTACAGAAGTAGGCATTCTAGGGACCTCATGGAAAGCACACATGAGGAAGATCAAGCAAAGAAGATAAAAAAAGGAAGCATGAAAAGAACCAAGAACACACTTGAAAATTGATGACCAAATAACCCAAAAGACTACAAGATTGAAGACCCTTTGGAGGGTGAAAGCACCATGATCAGTGGATAAAAAGAGGGCAAAGACAAAGTGGAAGCCATGTCACTACTATCCAAATCATAAAATATAGTGACATGTAAAATATCATTATTTGATGATGTGGAGGTCATGATATTGTATTGTAATCATTGTAAAAGAATAATAAGTGGAATTCCAAGAGTCATATGTCAAATATGAAGGGTTACATAGTGGCATAGATGGACAAAGATTGTATAGAACTCCAAAAGTCATTTAGAAGTTCAAGAATTGTTTAGAAGTCCTAAGGACACACTAGGAGTCCAAGAGTCATTGGGGTAATCCAAGATTCATGAGGATATGAAAGGTGATTCCTCTTGTTATAAAATAAACCTCATAACTCAAGCAAGGGAATTTGGGACGCTTAAGCTTTGGAGAGCTAGTCTTGGTTTCTCTACTTGGAATAGGAGAAAAAGTTGTTCTTTGGAGAAGTGGGAAGTGACTTAATGTTCCACTACTGGAACTAGTGTTCGCCATTGTAATTGATCTACTTGGATATTTCACCTTATAATTAGAGCTCTATGAGCTAACACATTTTCATGCATGTATCAAAATATTTTTAGGACTATTGTTGAGATGTTTATGATATATGTTGTGTTCATATGTACTGGATAAATTGAACTATTTCAGTGGCTTTAGTACTTATGTTTTTTAATGTGTGTTGTATTTTCCTTAATATGGTTATGTGAACTTTTTAGTAATGAATATTTTCATGCTCTCATGAGTATCTTATAGGATAGTACCATTACTTTCCTCTTAGAGACTCACTTTTTGTCTCCTGTCGCGAAGGTTTCATTTTATATCATACAATTGGTGCTTCATAATGTCATATTACTTACTTATTAAAGGTTTACGTGTATAATCTCTTATGTTATTTGTTGAAACCAAGACAAACCTTTGCATTATGGTGGTTGGGCCGATACTCCAAATGGGGCTTCTACTCCAAACGATGTGAGGTCTAATTGGGACTTCACATCAAAGAGACCCCATGTATGTTGGAGGTACCTAGCACCATCAATTGGACATTAGAAGACCATATTGGTTCCCTTTGAAAGAAAATATGTCGAGCATATTTGGGGGAAATGTTACTATCCATAAACTCTAAATTATATTTGGGGACCTTGTGGCTCTTTTACTTTGACCCTAGTACTACTTGGAGGTCGTATTGAGAGGGGTTAATTGTGGAAAAAAACCTAGTATGACCAAGAATATTAGTGATGGAGCACCTATGGTTTGGAATAAAGGATTAGGGGTTCTAGGAGTTAAGGGATTTAGGGGTTTAAGAGTCATGAGTTAAGGGTAAAGGGTAAAGGGCTAGGGCTTAAGGGGTTTAGTGTTTAGGGGGTTGAGGGCCAATGAGTTGAGGTCTAGGGGGTTTATAGGTTAGAGGTTAATGGGTTAGTGGTTAAGGACTTCAGGTGTTAAGGTTTATGCACCAAGGGCATAGAGTTTAGCAAATTAGGGGTTAAGTGCTTAAGGGTTATGGAATTTAGGTGTCAGTGGGTTAATAGGTTAGGGGTGAGGGGTTAAGGTGTTTAGGGGTTAGGGGTTAAGGATTTTATGCATTAGGGGTTAAGTCTAGGAGGATAAGGGGTTATGGCTTATGGGGTTCAGGGATTATATGTTAGGTGTTAGGGGTTAAGGGGTTAGTGGCTTAATTTTTAAGGGATCAAAAGGTTAATTGGTTATGAGTTATGAGTATAGGAATTAAGGGATTATGTATTTGGGGTTAAGGGGATAGGGAATTCAATGATTATAGCCTAATGGCTTATGGGTTGTGATAATGGAGCCCCTAATCTCCTTACCACAACTATTGGGGGTTCCCTGATCAATTTCATTCGTTTCCTTCCCTCTAACCCTCATAACCCCTATGCCATGAGGTCCTAAGGCCACTTCTCATTCTGTATGGTAGGATTATAGATCAAAATAAACCATGCTTGAACTTCTCACTTCTACCCATCCATATTACCTTTACATAACCTTTCCCCATTCAATACACCAAAAGCTCGCCCTCGCTCAAAATTAAGATTTGAACACTTGGAGGTGGTCATTTAAAAACCACCTCTAAAATTTTAATTCTAATGAAATTTTTTATGGGAGGAGGTTTTTCTAAAACTACCTCTAAAAGTTACATTGTCGTTATGTTTATGAGTGGTTCAAGGATTCTAAGTTAGGGGTTAGGGGTTAGTGGCTTGGGGTTTAATGGATCAAGGGGTTAACGGGTTATGAATAATGAGTGTACATGTTAAGGTATTATGGTTTGGTGTTGGCTTAAGGGGTCCCGACCCAGGTTCAGAGTTAAGTTTGCCAAACAAATCCCTACACTATTGGCCCTTTCGGCATCAATCTGCGAAGCATGGATTGAAGTCTCACCCGAAGTAGTATCGGTGGATGTTGGAACCAAGTTTCTGCACGCAGAGATGTTTGTGATGTCATTTTATACCCCTAATATGTGTTCACACAAATCAATAACCCCTTTAGGGCTTATAGATATAATTTCTCTTAATTAGATTCTAGACCTTTGTGAAGGTCTACAATTGTCTTTCGCAGACCTTAAGTAGACGAATCAACCACTTATGTGCCTCTATAATTACACTTAGTTCTATATTTACCCAGATTGACCTAAGCATCTGATATCTTTAACATGCATTAAGATATTCTTTACATAAGCAGATATTAGTACTTGCATTCATATAACAATGTAAAACATGCAGAATCACACATCAATATAGTATTAGATCATAACCCCATTATTCATTATAACATAAACCCATTCATTCATAACAGAAATAACTAGACAAAACACATATATTTATGGAATAATCTCTTTATTGATACTTCAGTTCTGCTTACAGACTCATGACTTCCCTACACACTCAGCTACAGGGGTCCATGCACTCAGCTGCAGATTCTATTCTGGGCCTCTATGCACATAGTTGTAGAGCCTCTCTTCTACTCTAATAATCTTCGCTCTTTCTGCTAATGACCCATTACATTCATTGCTTTCTATCATCTATCTACCTTAGACTCTCTAAGACTCTCCTTTTTATACAATCCCATGGTCCACAGATCATGGGTAGGTCTATACAAGTTGACACAGCTTACATAACAGAAGAGTAAAACCCTTTGTGACACTTAACTATCTACAGACTCCGTGACCAAAACTTGTAGAGACTCTACACTTTACATGAAAAAAGTTGGGCTTTTGCCCCATAATTGACCGCGGGGGACCGTGTCCCAACAGGCCCCCAACAAAAATATCGTGACTCACCCTCGAGTCACTTTGTTGGCGCGGAGATCTTACTATGGAGACCTATCAGCTCAACGTGTGCCAATGCTACCTCAGTTGCTCTCTGCATGGCTGCCTACTTGATTTGCTCCACTAGCTGCTCTATTACTAGTCATTCACTGTCTTCATTTACCTTTTGATGTGTCCTCTATAGGCTTACCAGCTTATCCTCAATGGTGGAAGAGATAACTTAGGCCTCGTCCAGCCAAGGCCCCAATCTAGCCTTGAGGACTACCTCTTTCTATTGTGTTTCCTCCACTTGTTCGAGAAACTGCTTTTCCTCATGAATTTTAGCCAATCATTGTGATATAGCAATGATGCAAGCCATCAGGCTTGCATTTTCATACTGTTGCTACAATTCGCGAGCTTCTGTGCTCAACCTCTATAGGTTAGGATCTTCCTATAAATTCGTAATGACCTCCATAGACTACTCAAAGAGTGCGGTGTAATCTACCATAATGGCATCTACTACTATAACTACATCCTTCACAACTGCTTCACATTGTTCTCTGGCCTCTAGTGGAGTTGAAGGTTGTGTCTTCAACTCAAGATCTGTGATCTTCAGGTTCAGCTCAAACTAAACATTGGTCATTTCTATTTTCGCATCGTGCACGCCTGGAGCCAATTTCCTAATGTTGGCCTCCAACGACGCTTCTTCTAGAATGTTCAACTCAGAGACTGTTCTACATGCCTCACCCACCACAACTGTAGTTCACTCGTTCTACTCCTGAACCTTCTTCCATGCTTCTAGCATTGATGTCTTCTCAACGAACATATGTTCATTGTTGAATTTCTGCTCGCTGATCAAGCTTAGCATCTGCTACTCTTGAGCCATAATTTCTACAATCAAACATTGTTGAAGTGTGTGATGGAATTCACTAGGGAGAGCAGCCAAGTTTAGACCAATATTCCTCAAAGAGGTGATAATAGCCTTGTTAGCATCTCCCTCCGTGCTTAGAGCTCCATCAGGCAGCATGACTGCCTGGAGATCCAAGGATTGAACCAATTCTATTTCTTGAGTGGTCCCCGACACCAAGCTAGTTGATGTCACACTGCTCTGCCTACATGAGCCTGGAGTCTAGCTGTTTGGATTTACAGCTCGTGCAGACCCGTCTGTATGGCACTTAGTGTTTGCCTCTGCTGCTGCTCAAAATGCTACAGCTATTTTGTGGTTGTATCCCTTACCTTTTCACAAATATCGTATAAGTCACCCTTAGTCAAGGTGATTGGGTTGAATGATGACTTGGAGGCTTTGGTCTTCTTTCAATGCCCCTCCTTTTCCTATTCCCTATGTCACTTTACACAGAAAGGAGTGATGTCTTGATCTTCGTTGCCTTGTTTTGACTATTCTTCTTCCTTTGTTTCGGGAAAAGGAGATTTCTGACTTCTGCCAAAGCCTTGCTCATCTTGCTCTGCTTCTTCCTTTGTGGCGCAATTTGCTTTTGCTCGAGCCTTCTCTTAAGTCTCCTTCTTCCTCTTTTTTTCCAACTACTGAACCTTGAGTCGAGCTGCTTACTTTTTCTGCTTCTCTGCAGAATTTCTAGTCTTGTTGGCCAAATTCAATGTTGTGTGCCAATCTTCTAGCCATCGCTTGAGGACCTCTGTAATGGCTTCATCCATAGCTAAGTAGGGAAGATCATACCACTTTTGATCCGGATCCTTCCACGCCTAGATGTAAAGATAGTGGAAGTCCACTTTGAACTCCACATAGCCAAATAGCTACTCAAAGATGGTCAATGACAACCACAGCTTTCGGTTGATGGCTGCGCAGATGCTCGCCTCCATCAACACCCAAAACACTTTACTTTCCCTGATTCGGTCAACGTCCTTGGTAGCCTATAAATATGCAAACTTCATGGCTTCAGGAAAATCTGTCTCGATTGGAGGAAATTGGCTAGCCTCCGGCAAATCCCACGTGACCAATACAATTGATAATAGTAGCCATGAATAATGGAAGGTCTTACTGTGGTCCTATGCCTCTCTGCAATTCGTGAGGAACTCACTGCATAGGTAGTGCACCCAGTTGAACTGTACACCCTTCATGCACTGAGCCACTGACGAAATCACTGGTGTAGGCACCTCATCTATGCGACACTTTATGATCACTTTTCCAACCAAAATTTGGGTGGCCACCTTCACTGTGGGGTTAGTAAGACTAGAAATAGAATATCATGTGATTTTTTGACAAGTTTGAAATTGTCCTTCATCTTCTCAGTGAGGTCGTGCTCACCCGTCTTTCCACCAAATGCCTTGGCTAGACTCAGTCCTGAATGAGGGAGTAATCTGATCCTACGTATCAACATATCAGTGACCCATCATGCACAAGCCACAACAACTTCTTAATGATTGTCAAATTTATAGGGGTGTGGTGGTAGTGAGACACCCATAGTAGGTTCAACAACCCTACCTTGTTTACCCTGTGAATCCATTCCACTAGCTCCAACATGGTGACACCAGAATCCTTGTAGAAAAATCCCTTCATGAAGGTATCGATAGCTAGGTGGGGGAACTGCTCGATGTCCGCAAAATCCCAATCTTCAAGCTTCAGATGTGGGATGCATGCCAAGGGTGGACCTTCAAAAGTTATATTTTATGGTAGTAGGGGTGTTTTAAGGAGGAACTGTCCCTCATTTGGGTCCTTCAAGACATTCACCTTGCCCTGGTGTGGAGGGATATTCTCCAACATCTTTGAAATAGGGTCTACCCCCTCAATATCTATGTCTTTCGTGGCCTCCTTGACCTCTAGATATACCACTTTGCCTTTCTCCTGCACGATTGGCTTTTATTTTCTCTAAGCCTGTGTAGCTGGATGTTTCCTTGGTGACTCATGCATTGGCAACATCTTCTTTTGTTTATCCTTCTTTAGCTTGGGAACCTCTCTCATCAGCATAGGCTTCGGCCTAGGTGCCCTCGGTGCCTTAGGCATTGCTGAAGGAACCTCCATACTCACGACCTTAGGGGCATCTTACTTGGAGGAAACAATGCCCTTAATACTAGTGGTCTCACCTGGTGCAGACACGAAGCTATTAATGAGGTTCTGATTGGCCTTAGGATACTGATCAGACATGGGGCTTGTAATAAAATTCTCAAAGAACTCACGAAACAAACAACACAACTCAGAAATTCTTAGAATGTAGTGTTTCTCGCTGGATGACCACTTGTAATTTATAGGCGAACTTGAATTCAAATTCAACCGTTCCCCCCAAAATCCCTCCATAAATGCGAGATTAGCAACAGATTTCAAATATTTCACACTTGATGTCAACCTTAAATGCCTTAAATGCTAGTCATCTGCTCCTCTTAACGTCTTTTAGCAGTCAAATCATGAACAATAATGATAATGATCACTTTTTGGCTACAGTACATAGTCTCCATCCCTATAGCATAACTCCCTTCACACTTTTCCTGGTACTATGACATCCCCCTATTTTGCGCAGACCCCTTATTACACAACTCTACAACACAGGAAGTGTACTTTATAGTCCTACACCTCCTTGCATCAGCCTGGAGCACTAATACTGTGCTAGAGTCATATAGTCAATGGGTCAGATCCCTGATGTATGGCTTCAATCGACTTCCATTTACCTTTCCTGTAAATGGATCTCCATTCAATTTCACAAGTTGAACTTCTCCACCATCGGTAATCTCTTTTATCACATATGGCCCCAGCAAATGCATTTGAAATTTTCCTAGAAATTTATCAAACTTGCTGTCATATAATAAAACTAAATCATTTACCTTGAAGGTGTGTAGTTTGATGTGTTGATCGTGCCATGCCTTTTTGTGCTCCTTCTGAACTTGTTGATGGAATCCAGCCAAGAATCTATCTTCCACTAGCTTTGTCAGCTGCAAGAGCCGCTCTTCTAAGGCTCCGTAGTCTGCCATTCCTATGAACACAACTATGCATAGAATAGGCACAATGTATTCCATCGGAATCACAACTTCTGTGCCATAAACTAGTCTGAAAGGTGTCTATCCAGCCATCTTCTTACAAGTAGTTCTATAAGCCCATAGCACCGTTGGTATGTGCACGTCCCAATCATTCCTCTGTGCATTTTAGACCTTTGTTAGTGCATTCTCCAATATCTTATTAAATGCTTCCACCTTCCCATTGGCCTGAGGATGATATGGCCTGCTCTTTTGATGATAAACTTGGAACTCTTCCATTGGTGCACTGATCATTTCATTAAGGAAGTGCGTACAACGATCACTCATCAAAATGTTTAGGAAATTGAACCTCATAAACACATATTCAAATAGGAAGTTTTCTATTGCTACCCCTGTACAATCTTTCACGGGTTGTGCCTCTTCCCACCTGGTCAAATACTCAGTGGAAGTGATGATATACTGCGCACCTGTCTTCTTTCCTGGAGACTAAATCGGTCCTACAAAATCAATTGCCCATTTTTCAAATGGTTGCATGACACTTGCAGATTTAGAGGTAGCTCATCATTCTATGATGGCCTTCTGGTCCTTTGACATGCATCGCATGCCCTACTATATGCTTTGGAGTCCTTATGCAATGTTGGCCACCAAAACCCATCGCGTAAAATCTTCTATGTTGTTTCTTTTCTTGCATAATGGCCTCCCATAACTCATCCATGAGCTTCAGCTAGGATACTGCTTCATTCAAAATTAGGCACATAGTTTCACAGTATCTCCTCTCCCATTTTATATAAGTTACCTACAATAATAGAAAAATCCGCCACGCGCACCACCAATTCCTTCTTTTGTTGACTCATTTATCCTTCTGGAGTCATTCCTGTAGTCCGGAAGTGGATAATGTCTACAAAATGACTATTTTCCCTGCGCACTGGAAAGAGCTGCTCATCAGGCAACACTTCCTACAAATTGGTAGGCTCCTCCCCTGTTTCAATGCGTGATAGATGATTTATCCTTGCATTCAATCTACCAGGCTTCACAATTACTTCGAAATCATACTCCTGGAACAACAACAACCATCTACATATTTCCTCCGCTAACATAGGCTTGTTGACTAGGTACTTTAATGCAGAATGGTTTGTATACATCTTAAAGTGTCCACCTATCAAGTAATGCCTGAACTTCTGGAGCACGTACTCAATAGCCAACCCTTCATGCTCCATTGTCAAGTAGTTCTTTTAAGCATTCGACAACTTCCTACTTGCAAAGGATATCGGGTCATCCAATTCTCCTTCTCCTTCTTCCAATCCAGGAAGGCTAGGATCAGCGCGGTGACCATATCCTCCTTTAACACATTTAGGCTCCACAGACATTCTTCATTCCAACAAAATGTAACACCTTTCTTCAACAACTTTTCCATCATCATGGTAATCTGAGCATAAATCTTGATGAACTTTCGATAGTATCTATTATGACCCAATGTTGCTCACAACGCTTTAACACTCCTTGGCACCTCCAAGTTAATTATGACCGTGATCATAGCAGAGTCCACCGTTAATCATTGTCTGCACACTACATGACCCGACAAGATTTTGTAAGGAACAAAAAATAGACACTTCTTCAAGTTTAATGTGATTTGATACCTCCGGCACATATCCAGCATCAATCGCAAACTAGCTACTTTACGCTTTACCAGTTCAAACACTATCCAATTGTCAAATTATACCTCCAAAAACTTGTGTATGAACTCTTTGAAAACCGCAATGACTACGCGTGAAAAGATTACGGTGCATTCTTAAGTCCAAAAGGAATTATTGTTTATGAAAAGCATCCCCACTTAGTCATGAAGGTAGTCTTAATCCTATCTTCTGGCACGATCTTTATCTGACGGTATCTAGAGAACCCATCAGTAAATGAATATGTTTCTTGTCCACCAACATTATCCAATACCTCATTTGTGAACGGAGTTAGAAAAGGATCATGAACGCAAGCATTATTCAGTTTCCTGAGGTCTACGTAAATCCTTATCTCATCCTTCTAGTTCTTTTCCTGAACTACCATAGGACTTACCCAATCAGACTCCTCCACTAGTTAAATGAATCGTGTTGCCAACATTTTGTCCAACTCCAAGCAAACCTTTTCCTTGTACTTATGATTAAGGTGATATGGCCTCTGCTTCATAAGCTTTGCATCTGGTTTCAATGTTATTTTCATCACTCCTAAATCACTTAGTATCCCATTCAAGTTTGAAAACGTTATAGGGAACAGTCTTGGTACTCGTGGAGCAACTCAGTAACCTTATCCAACGTAGCATCATCCCAGTAGTCCCCTATATTTGCAAACTTTGGCTCTGCCTCTGTTCCAATGTTCACTTGTGTAGTTTTCAGTGGCACCGTGATATCTAGATTCTCTATCTACAGCCCCTCAACTTTGCAATGACCTTTTGCCTCTGGAATATTAATGTTCCTTGGATCCTCCTCTTCTTCTTAAGCAGTCACATTGTAGCACTGCAATGCATGGCATAGCTAGGTGGTCCAATTTGGTTGAATCAAATCCAAGGGATCTTGCAGGATTTTGAAGATCGATGCCTTGGCCTCCTGCAACGCTTCATCTATGCACTCAAATCCATTCTCAAAGCTGAATGTCATCAAGAATCCTTGTCTCGTAATATCCCATTCGTCCATGTTGTGGTGGAACTCTATCTCCATGTACCAATTCATTGTTATTACATCCAAAGTGTGATAAAACAAATGCACCCACTCTGGTTGTAGTTATGCTCCATTAGAATCAGTCCATTTTGCTAAGTGATCACGTGGATCACTCCTCCCATCGTATTTCTTTGTAAATCACACCTTTGGATGACCAAACCGCATCCTCATCATTCTTTTGTATTCACACCATGTTAGGCCCCTATACTACTAGTGTAACCCCTTATTGTTATTAGTACAACCCCCTTATTATATTGTTATACCCATGCAATCCCCATATTGTTATTATTGTGCCCCATAGAAGCCCACTATTGTTATTATTGTTCCCTTACATTATTACTGTTATGTCAGTTCTGATTGTATTATGACCCCTTAGAATGCTATATATGGAAAGGAAGTCTTGTCATTTGCATCATCCAAGAATTGTTCATTTGTTTGATGTAAACAAGGTTTCCCCCTCAAAGAGGATTATTTCTAAGGCATTCATCTATCTTTTGTATCTTTTTGTGGGCCAGTTTCATAACATTTGGTATTAGAGCTTTGGATTCTATGGTTTCGCTGCTACAAATAGGTCATCATGAAATTTTCACTATAACCTTTTTCTGCGACATTTCATAAGCTACAAGAAAAACCCATTTTAGGTGAAATATTTCTAAACTTTTGGTCTAAATTTCAGAGCTTTTCTCGCTATATTTGTGGAGATATGATCTGAGGAATTTAGGGTTTTTGCAAGCTCCAGAATTTCAACTAAAATAGGGCATCGTGGAATTTTCGCTATAACTCTTTCGCTACAAAGTTTTAGAAGCTAAAACAAAAACCATTTTGAGAAGAAATCGGTCTAAAACTAGGTTCTGAATTTCAGATCTTGTATCTCTATAGTTTCAGAGATATAGTTTAAGAAAGTTAGGGTGTTTGTAGACCCTTGAATTACATTCCAAAAAGGTCACCTTGGGAAAATTGTCATAACTAGCTCTTTGAGCATCAGATTGAAATTTAGTAAGAAGTTAAAGAAAGAGGGCAGACTATAGTTTCGTGTGTATATGTTTCAGATCCAAAGGTCAAAACAGTGACACGTGGCCCTTCATACAAGTTCACTCTTCTGAAAAGGTATATAATCAAGTCATCTTGGGAGATTGTGCATAACTCTTTCTTGGAGAATCCAATTTTGATCAAGCTAGTGGCATTAGAAAGAGGACACAAAGGGATACTGTAGGCCGTAAGTTTAGAACTGGAAGAGCCAAAATTACATAGTTATAGTTGTTTCAAGGTTGAGCTCCTAAAATCAAGAAAAGGCGATATGAGGAAGTTTGATGGCAAGGATCCAATAAATTGGATACTACAGATGGAGCAATATTTTGATCTACATGAGGTGAAACTATTACAAAAGGTACATATTGCATCTTCATATTTAGAACTGGATCAATTTTTGTGGTATAAAGGGCTTTGTTCTCGTAAATGACTTGTTATGCGGTCAATTTTCATTGAGGAAATGATAGCACATTATGAGGATACAAAGAGAAACACCTTCTTTAGCCAATTGATAAATCTCAAACAAAAGTGTTCAATCAAATATCACATTGAGGACTTTAAAAAATTGAATATAAGGGTAAATGATATTCCAAACAAGCAAAGGATTGATGTCTTCATAGGTACTTTAAAGGATAACATTCGACATGATGTTCGTCTTTGGGAACCTAATTCATTGGAGAAGGCATTCGGGTGGGAAAGAAAAATTAAAAGCGAAATTATGGAAACAAGGAATCCCACCACTCATGACTATAATTATGGAAGTGTTTCTTCTCCTAGCCTTCCACAAGCTACAAGGTTTACACCACAACAATTGGAAGAAAAAAGAGAAAAAGGGATTTGTTACAATTGTGATAGCAAATGCGCTGAAGGTCATAAATGTGTTGAGAAGAAATTATTTTACATAGAGTATGAAGAGGAGGAAGAAAAGGGTCAGGAAACATCAAAAGAAGAGGATATATGCCAAGACCCAACCCCAGAGAAAGAAGAAATGAATTTGACCATATCTTGTAAAGCATTGGCAAGAATTACTACTCCTCAAACTCTCAAGATAGAAGAGCATATCAAGAAGAAAAAGGTTCAAGAATTGAAAGATCGCATCGATAAAGAAGAAATGAATCCAACCATATCTTGTAATGCATTGGCCAGAATTACCACTCCTCAAACTATCAAGAAGAAAAATGTTCAAGAAGTGAAAGATCACATCAAGCATCAAGAAATGAATCTGACCATATCTTGTAAAGCATTGGAAGAAATTACCACTCCTCCAACTCTCAAGATAGAAGGACATATCAAGAAGAAAAAGGTTCAAGCAGTGGAAGATCACATCGAGAATCAACAACAACTTCTCCAACTTTTAAAGGATAATGCCACTTTGGTGCAAAATCAAAAGAAACAACAGGTAGATCAACATCACAGTGAAAAATGTTTTGATGTAGGTGATTGGGTATTTTTACAACTACATCTCAAGCAAGCTATTTATGAGAAGGAAATGTTGGAAATACTACATGCACTTAAGAAATTGTGACCTTACCCAATGGAAAGACACTTCAAGGTAAAAATGGATCATGATAGTCTTAAATACTTTTTAGAACAAATATTATCTTTAGAAGAACAGAAAAAATGGGTCACAAATATGTTGGTTTATGACTTTGACATCATCTACAGAAAAGGGAAGAAAATTTTTGTTGCAGATGCACTCTCAAGAAAGGATGAAAATGTGGAAGAATTGTTTTATGCTATTTCTATTATCCAACCAAATTGGATAAATGAAGAAAGGGATGAATGGAAGAAGGAAAAACAAGGGTGGCCACTCATTCAAAAGTTGTAGAATATACCAATTCAAACAATATTGCCAGATCTTGAAGAGGAAGGGAAAATCATATTGAAACCTGGAGCAGTCATAGAAACAAGAACCCGACAGCTACGAAATTGATCAATTTAAGAGTATCTCATCAAGTGGAAGAACTTACCTACTGAATATTCCACATGTGAGGACAATAATTTTATACAAGAAGCATCAATAACTACTCAAGCATTGAGGACAACACTTTTTGAAGGAGAGGGGCATCTTAGGCCCCTATACTACTAGTGTAACCCCTTATTGTTATTAGTACAACCCCCATATTATATTGTTGTACCCATGCAGTCCCCATATTGTTATTATTGTGCTCCATAGATGCCCACTATTATTGTTATTGTGCCCTTACATTATTATTGTTATGTTGGCTCTGATTATATTATGACCCCTTAGACTCCTATATATGGAAAGGAGGTCTTGTCATTTGTATCATCCAATAATTTTTCATTTGTTTAATGTAAATGAGGTTTCCCCCTCGAAGAGGCTTATTTCTAAGGCATTCATCTATCTTTTCTATCCTTTTGTGAGATGGTTTCATAACACACCATCCATCAAAATTGTCTTTATGCGTACCCCACCATCTTATAGGCGTAGCGCCAAGTCCAAGGCTTGGAAGTGATGCTTCTCTAGCACTTCACTTTCAAATGCATCCAAAAATTTATCCATGTTAGTTAGACCATCATAATAAGGAAAACTCCTTACCTTCGATGATAAATAATGCAACAATTTGGTCATCATGTTACAGCGCAGCATAGACACTTCATGCAATAGATTCTGCCAGTGTTCCAATTCCTCATATGAATCTGATATGCAGGAGCTTTCACGATCCCATGCAATGCATCCATCTACTGTCGGATTCACCCAATATTGATCTCACACTATTATCTTATAAATCTGGTCCAAATCATCATCACTTTCATAATTGTGGACCAGTTCAGTAGCGCAGTCCTTCTGTAGGATCCAAAGGTACTATTACGCAGAGTGATTTCCTCTCAAGTGACATTGTCTTCTTCTTCAAATTGATCACCCCATTCATGTCAATAGCCTAATCGATTGCAAGGAGTGCGGGGTAGGGATTGGTGTCATCGACAATCTCTATCACTTTGAAATTAGCCAATGCACTCGAGCCTTCAGTATCTACTATCACTCCCTGCAATCTTCCCATGGGGATAATCTTTTGTTAATTCACCATCCTCAATTTCATTGGAGACCACTATAGCATGGGTCTCCCCATTCTCTCCCATGTTTTCTTAGGCAAAAAATTCACATCTGACCCAAGATCTAGAATAACTTAATCCATTTCATATTCACCTATTTGCACGGTGAGTGTAGAAATTCTGCAAATTCTCTACAAATCTCACTCTAAGACTATGTAGAAAATATGAATGTAGATTAACCCAATAATGAAATATAACCAAAGAAAAATACTATAACCTACTTCTACTATCAATTTGCTTTGCGAAAGCTTAAAGATCGAGCTGAATAAGAGATGAACACATATAACCAGAAGAAGAAGAATCAATGCACAATACACATGAGAATACTTTGGGGAAAGCCTCAGCTAAAAACCCCACTATCTGTATTATCATACAAGGTGGAAATACATAGAGATTATACAATGCCTTAGCTCTCACAGCTAGCCAGCTCTCAGTCAAATTCTCATAGATTCTCGTAGGCAATCTTGGCTTCTCACAAGTCTTCTCCTCTGCCCTCCAAGCTCCTATTTCCTTGCGCTATTCCTCTGGGATGATATTTTCCAACCAAGTGGAAAACTGATCTCGCACACTAATCTCACGCCCTATATGAATTATGCAAGCCCCAAGGAACCTTTTCTTGATTGCATGCATGAGTTTCCTTTATAGGAAAACACATGAAAATGATAGTACACTATCCTTGAGATTTAATCTCAACTGGGTCTTTCTTAGAATAGACATGCATGAGTTTCTGATGAGGGAATCTTCAGTTATCTGGAGTACACTAGTTGAGTGCATGCATGCATCAACTGACTGATAACTCACAATTAGTTCTTCAAATAGTTTGGAACTAATTTAACTAGACTTAACTCAGTAAACTAAGTTAACTAATTACAACTCAAATATAATGCAACCTTATCTCATTAATTCAAGGCTTATCTCCTTAATTTAAGGGATAACTCTTGCATGACTTCAAAAATACTTCTAACTTGAATTTATCCAACTAATTAATCTATGATGAATTAATTAATTATTTCCAGGCAACTAGCGAGACTAAATTCAATTTTAATTCAAGGAAAAATTAAAATTGGAATATTCTGGATTATATTTTTATGATTTCTTGTTTCTATTTTCAACACTCCCTCTCAACAAGAAAGGAATTCAACTTGATCTCGATCATGAAACTTTGGAATGTTATGCATGCAACACTTCTCTCTAGTGTTGTTGCTCCAGTAACTCCAAAAACAAAAAAAAAACATCCAGCGTTAATCAATATGATGCATCTGTCATCAAAGTATCTAACTGTTATTGCCTCTGTCAACTGAAAACTTTGCACTTCTGCTGACTATGCCTTTTTGCACTATTGTCAATCCTTCTCTGTGCTCTTCAGTATTTGACTACTCTAGCCTCTGTCACTTTGATCTCTAACTACATTAGTCCCACTGATTCCTCCCACTACTATGTACTTTGGGCTGCCGTAGCAAGGTATGATCCATGGGATAAAACTTCTAAATGGACCCTGCCCAATTTCAGCCTTCTTGAGACTATCACTTCACTTTGCCCTGCCTCACACCTGGAGGTATGGCTGCGTGTGATCCCTCTTCCCACTTGGATCGAAAGTCCCCCCCTAATGGAGGTGTCTGCATGAGTGGATCTCTTTACACGGTCTCCTCTATACTTCTCCAATTGTGGCTCCTCTGCAATTGTCTGAAACTTCTTCTGGGACTGCATGTTGAGAGGTAATTTCTTCTCCCTCTCAATGACCAAGTCTCTAATATTTTCCTTGCTCCTCAAGGCTTTGCATGCATCTTGAACCTCAAGAGAATATAGTTTCTTCACTCGTGAACCGATCTGTTTCACCTCTCTTGTGGTGATGTGTCTAAGGAACGATTTTCCTTTACTGAAGACAACATCGTAGCCTTTGTCCTCCAACATTGTGATTGATACCAAGTTCTTTTTCAGTCCACACACATAATTCACATCTGTCAAGGTGATAGGAGCTCCATGATCCCTCTGAAAAGTAACCGTGCCCACTCCTGAAACTCTATACCTTTCATGGTCACCCATCTCTATGCACATCTTGAGGTCTTTCTCCTCCAAGGCATTGAACAAAATTTTATCACCGGTCATGTTGAATGAGGCTCCACTGTCAAGATACCAAGCACAACCCATCATCAATGACACCATGCATGCGATGAGAGTAAAGTCTATTTCGAACTGAGAGGCTAATGGCTCACCTTTCGACCCTTCTGAGGATCCCTTATTGGACTTTTTTGATGGAAAATTGGTAGAATAATGTCCCATCTTGTGACAATTAAAACATCTCACTTTAGACTTGTCACCCTTCTTCCCTCCATGAGAAGAATTCAATTTGGAATGGGACGCCTCCCCCTTCCCTTTCCTTGCCTTACTTGATAAGGCCAAATTTTCTTCATTATCATCCTTGGATGTAGAACCATCTAGTGTGCTCCTCTTGATCTCCTCCCACATCAGATCCGATCACAGTCATTCCCAATCCAGCAGTTTCTCCCTTCCATTGACAGAGTCCTGGTAGCTATTCCAACTCTTTGGAAGGTCAAGGAGAGTGAGGCTCACCATATCATCATATGTTGGCATTGTGATATAGGTTTTGTCCTTCATGGAAACTCAATCAAATGAAAGTTCATAGTGCAACAAGTCAAAAAATTACAGATTAGACTACAAATAATGAAGAAAGAGAGGTATACACAGGTTCACCTTGTCCAAGTTGCGTATACACGTAGGTTTACTGAACAAAAGGAGCATATATGTACACATGCACTTTCATAGAAGGAAAAGCCCGTATATCTTGGAAAACAATGATTTTGGTCCAAGGTATTTGGCCCAAAGTAATTGGTCTGAGGTATTTGGTCCAAGGTATTGGTCCTAAGTAGTTTTGGTCCATGGTATTGAGAAAGGCCTAAAACTATATAAGGAGGAGAAGATCATTAGGCCAAGTGTGCAAGTATTTTTGAATATCTTATGAGGTGTTGGATCATATATGCAGGTTAATGAGCTTCTGATGGTTTTCTTGATCTGATCTAAGGAGGCACTTATATGGTTGATGAAGGTTGATGGACCAAGATCATAAAGGCTTAAAAGTATTATCATTATGTGGTTTGATCTTGAACAGTCTATACCTGAATAATTTCGCGTGTTTTATTCTGTAAATATGATGATCTGGGTATGGCTGAAATCTCGAATAGTTGTGATGTTTTGCTTTAGCATTTATAGATCTGTACACAGGTTCGCTTTAGTAAAAGAGCGTATACACGCTGGTTCAGCATATCAAAGTAGCCTATACATCATAAATTTGAATTTGCAGATATGTACACTAGTTCCTTTTGGTAAAAGTGTGTATACATGCTAGTTCGACATATGGAAGTAGCCTATACCTTATGAAGTATGATGTTTAAAGTTTCAGTTGTTCTATTTGTTGTTGCAGAGTTCTGGGTTCTGCTTTGGGTTCTGGTCACTGTATTCTAGTGACAATGTTTTGAATGATCAGATTGATTGATTGTTATTTGCTACAGTGATGATGGGTTGTCAACTGATTGATTGATTCAGTTGTGGTTGATTCAGAAAGTGATGATTGAGTTTCAGTGATTGGTTGATGGAGATGTATTTGATGGTTGTATTGTAATCATGATTTTCTGAGTTTCAATGTTATTAATGGGTCCAATATGAAAATTGGATAAATGTGGCCTTCAGATTGTGGTGTTGTGTTCCAGGAGTATCCAATCTGAAAAATTCATGAAACGTGGTCCCTAGTGGAAGAGTGGAGTTTTCTGTAGGCTGGCACCTACGTACTAGTAAACATATTGGCTAGTACAAGAGCTAGGGGGTTGTAGCTCCCTTCCAGTAGTAGCTAGAGAATGAGAAAAGGTTGTAACCTTTTGCAAGTGGGTGCCTATGTACTGGTATGAGTCTGTACCAGTACAGGATTGTAAACAGATTTTATTATTATTAAAAGGAGACAGAGAGAACAGTAGCAGGTAGTTTTTACCCACATTGGGTTTCCACCTTATATCTTGGTGTTCATGTGTGTTGCTTATGTGTGATGCTTTATTATCCTTTTAATGCATTGTCTAATAAATCTTTGATATACTGGTTTAAGCTCAATACATGATAAATTGTCTAAATCAAAAGTTCTCTGCATATATGCTGGTTGCTTTAAGTATAGCCGAGTGTACATGCTAGTTCACTTCACTGAAGTAGCATATATAAATCTATTTGGGAAATAAATTTTTTAGATTTGATAATATTGATTCACCCCTTTCTTAGTATTATTTCAAACAATTGGTATCAGAGCATGTCCTTTAGAAGAAGCTTGATCACTTGAAGGGAGATCCATCATCATGAGTAAGCAAGAAAGCATGGGATCCATCAAACCGCCAATCTTTGATGGGAGAAACTTTGTTTATTGGAAAATAAGAACCACAGACTATGTACAATCACTTGGAATGGATGTCCGGGAAATTGTGGAAGGAGGATATACATTTCCAACAGAAATTCCTATAAATACAACAGGTAAAAAGCAATATGAAACCAATTCCAAAGTTGTCAATACTTTATTGGGAAGTTTGTCACAATCAAAGTTTGTCAAAGTCATGCAGCTCAAATCATCCAAAGAAATATGGGACAAAATCATTCTAAGCTACGAAGGAGACTCTCAGGTAAAACGTGCTAAAATTCAAACCCTCAAAATTCAGTATGAAACTCTTAAGATGAATAGTGATGAAAGCATAGCTAGTTACTTCCTACGTATAGATGAGGTTGTCAATTGTATGAAGAATCTGGGTGAAGAAACTAAGGGATTTACCTTAGTTTAGAAAGTTTTGAGATCCTTGTTGCTAAATTTGAATCCAAAGTGTCTTCCATAGAAGAAAAATAGGATCTGCAGAATATCACTATGACGCAGCTTCACGAAATCTTAACTACCTTTGAGATGAGAAAAGGAGGACCATCAGATATGAGAGAAGCTGCATTGAAAGCTTCAGCAAAAGGAAAGGAAGAACACAATGAATCAGGACATATTTCAGAAGAAGAAGATAAGGTAAACTTTGTCAAAAAGCTTCAAAGGGGTTCTAGAAGGTTTAGAGGTAATTTAGCCTTCAAATGCTTTTCTTGTGGTAGAGTTGGTCATTATGCTACTAGATGTCCTCATAAAGATAAAATTGAAAAAGGAAAGGAATATGAAAAAGAGAATAGAAAAAAAGTTGTGAATAAAAGGAGTTACTATACTTATGAAGATAGTGATAGTTTATCTAATAGTGATGAAGATGAAACTAGAAAAGATTACATACTTCTCATGGCTTATGACGATGATAATTTTTGGGATGCTTTAGAAGAGGAAGACCTTCATGAAGAAATATCTAAACTCAAAATATGTTTAGAAGAAAAGAATATGATTATAGATACCTTAACATACCAACTTGTTGAAAAGGAAAAACATAATGAAAAACTAGAATGTGAAATTGTGGGTCTAAGAAAGGATCTTGAGAAAACGAAATCTCTCAATATTAGATTTGCTAAAGGATGAGAAACTTTAAATGAAATTATGAAAGTTTAGCGTTCTCCTTTGATAAACACAGGTCTTGGATATACGGAAGAAGCATCTCAATCGCAGAAGCCCTCAACCTCCACTAAAAGCTATCTTGATGCAACAAAGATGAGTGAACAATATGACAATTGTCAACAAAGGCATAAAGAAGATCACCAAGTAAAACAGATTACTCCAAGGATGAATAGAAGCCACAACCAACCTCAGGTAAATCACACTCAATTTGCTCCAAAGATGAATATCAATAGAAACTATAATCACCAAGTCAATAGATTTTATAGTCGCAGGAACTTCCTTAATGGGCAATGTTTTTCATGTCATAATTTTGGACACAAAGCTGCTCAATGTGTTGCTTACAAAACCATCATGACTAGAGAAGCACGAAATCAAAGTAATGTAACAGGGATCAAGAAAATTTCCTATAATAATTTTTCTCTTCTTGAAAATGAAATAGAATGCTCAATCTCTAACAACTTTGGTCATGAAGGAGCAAATTTCGACAAACATCTCAAAAGGATCAAACTCCAATTAATCCCAAGATATGGAGAAGGAAAGAATCTCAAACATAAATATGTGGTATAGCGTTGTATGCAAAAGGACAAGAAAATCAGCGGTACATTGACAATGGATGCTCAAAACACATGATATGTGACAAAGAAAAAATTCACTCATATAATGCCTTAGAAAAGGAAAATAATGTCTCATTTGGCTCTATTTTCTTGAAAGAAAAGGTTAAATATGGAAATGTTTTGTATGTAGATGGTTTAAAGCATAACCTGTTGAGTGTTAGTCAAATGTGTGATCAAGGAAATGAAGTGGTGTTTCAATCAAATGGATGTGTTGTTCGCGAGCTTGATATAGGAGAGACCATGATCAAAGGTACAAGAACTCCAAACAACTTATACATACTAAAGGGAGGAAAACAAGAGTTCTATCTAAGAAAAACTGATGAAAACTGGTTGTGGCATAGAGGATTGGGATATCTAAGCTTTTCTCAAATAAGAAAAGCATGCAGATTCAAGGTTGTTCGTGATATTCTGGATATCAACATCCCTAAAAATATAATATGAAAACCATGTCAAATTGGTAAGCAAACTAGAGCTCACTTCATGGAAAAAGAAGGGCCAGCTAGTAAACCTCTTGAACTTGTCCATATTGATTTATGTGGATCATCAAGGAAAAAGTCACCTCGTGGAGAAGAATACTTTATTTTGTCCACTGATGACTTTTCCAGAATGTGTTGGATAGGTATTTTAAAGCATAAAGATGAAGCATTTGAAAAGTTCCAAGCCTTCAAAGCTTTGGTTGAAAATGAATCAGATCAAAAAATCAAATGCCTCAGGTTTGATCGAGGAGGGGAATTTACCTTGGATGAATTCTTTGACATTTTTGAACAACATGGAATAAAAACGCAATTCTCCACTGCAAGGATTCCTCAACAAAATGGAGTGGTAGAAAGAATGATAATAACTATTCAACAAATGGCTCAAGATATGCTAGATGAATCTGGAACTCCTGCAACCTTTTAGGGTGAAGCTGCATTTGTTGTCATAACTATTCTCAACCAAGAAAATGTTTAGGTAAATAGCACTCAAACTCCACATGAACTTTGGTATGGTAAGGCTCCTATTGTAAAACACTTTAAATTTTTTGGAAGAAAATGTTATATCAAAAGGACTGATGGAAAACTTGGTAAGTTTGAGCCTAGTGCAGATGAAGGTATTCTTCTTGGTTACTCTTCCTGAAGTAAAGGATATAAATGTTATAATAAAAGAGTTAGGAAAATTGTTGAAAGTATTGATGTTGTAGTTGATGAAGCATGCAAAAATCCAAAACAAATAAAAACGGAAGATTATAACAATGAAGAAGATGGGAATTATTTTCCAACATCAAATCACAATGACATTGAAGAATAAACCAATGAAGCACCAAAAGAAGAGATAATGTTAGAAGAAAAGACTTCGTCCAAGTATGTTAAGAAAAATCATCCAGAAACTCAAATTTTGGGGGAAAAAGAGGCATGTGTACGGACAAGAAAAACTATTATAGAGACCTCAAGCTATCTAGCATTACTATCCTCCACCGATCCTCAAAATGTAAATGAAGCATGCAAAGATGAATGTTTGGTCAAGGCCATGAATGATAACTTGAGCAAATTGAAAAGAATAATACTTGGGAATTAGTTCCTAGACCTCATGAAAAAAATATTATAGGAACTAAATGGATATTCAAAAACAAGCTAAATGAAAATGGAGAAGTCATTAGAAACAAGGCCAAACATGATTGTAAAGGGTATGCTCAACAATACGGTATAGATTTTGAAGAACTTTAGCACCTGTTTCTAGACTTGAAGCCATAAGGATGTCTCTTTCTCTTTCTAGCTTTCAGAAATTCAAAGTATACCAAATGGTCGTAAAATCTGCTTTCCTTAATGGAGATTTAGAAGAAGAAGTTTATATTGAACAACCAGAAGGATTCATTCTTGGAAATGATGCAAAACTTGTATGCAGACTCAAAAAGGTTCTCTATGGTCTGAAATATGCTCCAAGGGCCTGGTATTACAGCCTTGACAAATATCTACACCAACAAGGATTTTTAAAAGGTTCAACAGATAGTAATCTATATACAAATATCAAAACTGATAAATTGCTAATTATTGTTGTTTATGTTGATGATATCATTTTTGGTAGCAATGAAGAATCCATGAGTAAGAATTTTTCTTCAGTAATGCAACAAGAATTTGAAATGTCCTTGCTTGGTGAACTTACCTATTTTCTTGGTCTACAAGTTCAACAAAATAAAGATGGTATTTTTCTTTCACAAACCAAATATCTCAAATAGATCTTGAAAAGGTACGGCATTGAAGATTCTAAACTTGTATGTACCCCAATGGTAACAGGATGTAGTCTCAGCTCAAATGATGAATCAACAACAATACATCAACCAACTTACAAATCCATGATTGGAAGTCTTCTTTATCTAATAGGTACCCGACTTGACATCATGCATGCAATAGGAATATTTTGAATATTCCAAGCAAATCCAAAGGAATCACACCTTTAGGCAGTCAAAAGAATTTTCAAATATCTTCAAGGAACTCAGAACTTTGGATTATGGTATCCTAGACATACAAATCTTACTCTTCATGCATATATAGATGTAGATTGGTCAGGAAGTGTTGATGACAGAAAAAGCACTAGTGATGGTGCATTCTATATGGGTTCCAGGTTAGTGTCTTGGTTTAGCAAGAAACAAAATTCAATTGTGTTGTCTACAACTGAAGCAGAATATGTGGATGTTGCATCCTACTGCACACAACTACTTTGGATGATGCAAACCTTGCAAGACATTCAAATCACATGTACTCCACCCATCTCCATTCTATGTAATAATACAAGTGCCATCAGTATTTCAAAGAATCCCATCATGCACTCCAAGACCAAGAACATACCCATCAAATACCATTTTCTACATGAACAAGTGCTTGAACAAAAGGTTAAATTGGAGTATGTTCCCTCCAAAGAACAGGTTGTTGATATATTCACTAAACCACTGCCTAGAGAGACATTTGAATATCTCAGACAAAATTTAGGAGTAGTTGCTCCATCTTCCTACTACTAAATCCAATTTTTCAAAGAAAGCTTATTATACGCATGTTTCATGAAGTATAGTCACGTACACACACAAGTTTCTATGGGTCAAAGAGCGTATATGTTTTTTAGACAAGAAAAACAGTGGGGCGGGCTCTGATATGGGTGCTCTGACTGATATTGATGATTAATGTCTATCGATATGCTTTGTTCTTTAATTTTTATCTGATTAACAAAGATGCCTTGATCATTTACCTGTTAACAATACACTGGTAGCACAGGTTCAGGGGGAGCATTAGCCTTCATGTACATTCAACATTGTTGGCATTATGGTTGCTGAGTCTAACTATGGTTTCAGAAATTTATACCATTTGTTACTTAAGTCATGTAAAAGTCTAGGGTGTGATATGTCTTCTCATACATTTGAATTAGTCCTCTTGGACAAATGATGTAATTTGTATCCCTGCTTTACATGGGATGGATGATGTAATATTTATTGTTTCTGTCATGTAGAAACAATTGGTATATCCCCACTTGGTTGGGTGGATGAGTCAAATTTGGTATATCCCCACTTGGTTGGGAAATGGATGTATGTATGAGTCATTGGTGATAGGAAGGTCATCCTCACATAGTTGAGTTATAGAGTCATGCTATCCTTTTAGAAAATATTTTTGTAGACTCTGCTTGTGCTCAAGGGGAGCATGGACGGTTTCAGTGCATCTTTGCATGTAAACAAGGGGGAATTGAATCATAGAGTTCAACATGTACTCAGGGGGAGCATGAACAACATAATGTATGTCGAAGGGTGAAAATATCTTGGTCAACCCTTTTCCCTTGATGTCAAAGGGGGAGAGTGACTTGGTGTTCTTGTTGCCATCAAGCCCAAAGGGGAAGATTGTTGGCATTATGATACAGGTGTTGTCCTTGATGGCAACTCACCCAAATGAAAGCTCACAGTGCAACAGGTCAAATAATTATAGATCAAACTACAAAGAATGAAGAAAGAGAGGTATACGCAGGTTCACCTTGTCCAAGCTGCGTATACACGCAGGTTTACTGAACAAAAGGAGTGTATATGTACACATGCACTTTCACAAAAGGAAAAGTGCATATATCTTGGAAACACAAAGTTTTTGGTCCAAGGTATTTCTTGGTCCAAGGTAATTGACCCATGGTAATTGGTCTGAGGTATTTAGTCCAAGGTATTGGTCGTAAGTAGTTTTGGTCCATGGTATTGAGAAAGTCCGAAAACTATATAAGGAGGAGAAGATTATTAGGCTAAGTGTGCAAGTATTTTTGAATATCTTATGAGGTGTTGGATCATATATACAGGCTAATGAGCTTCTGATGGTTTGCTTGATCTGATCTAAGGAGGCACCTATACGGATAATGAAGGTTGATGGACTGGGATCACAAAGGCTTAAAAGTATTATCATTATGTGGTTTGATCTTGAACAATCTAGATCTGAATAATGATTCATGTTTTATTCTTGAAATATGATGATGTGAGTATGACTGAAGTCAAGAATAGTTGTGATATTTTGAGTTAGCATTTATAGATCTGTACGCAGGTTCACTTTAGTAAAAGAGCGTATACACGCTGGTTCAACATATCAAAGTAGCGTATACATCATAAATTTGAATTTGCAAATCTGTACGCTGGTTCCTTTTGGTAAAAGTGTGTATACACGCTGGTTTGACACATGGAAGTAGCATATACCTTATGAAGTGTGATGTTTAAAGTTTCAGTTGTTTCTGTTTTCTATTGTAGAGTTTTGGGTTCTGCCTTGGGTTCTGGTGACTATATTCTGGTGACAGTGTTCTGAATGATCAGAATGATTGATTGTGATTTGCTATAGTGATGATGGGTTGTCAAGTGATTGATTGATTCAGTTGTGGTTGATTCAGAAAGTGATGATTGAGTTTCAGTGATTGGTTGATGCATATGTATTTGATGGTTGTATTACAGTTATGATTTTCTAAGTTTCAATGTTGTTGATGGGTCCAGTATGAAAATTGGATGAAACGTGGCCTTCAGATTGTGGTGTTGTGTTCCAAGAGTATCCAATCTGAAAAATTCATGAAACATGGTCCCTGATGGAAGAGTGGAGTTTTTTGTAGGCTGGCACCTACCTACTAGTAAACTTATTGGCTAGTACAAGAGCTAGGGGGTTGTAGCTCCCTTCAAGTAGTAGTTGGGGAACGAGATAAGGTTGTAGCTTTCTACAGGTGGGTGCCTACATACTAGTATGAGTCTACACCAGTACAATATTGTAAACATATTTTCTTATTATTAAAAGAAGACAGAGACGAAAACAGTAGGTGGTTTTTACCCACATTGGGTTTCCACCTTATATCTTGGTGTTCATGTGTGTTGCTTACGTGTGATTCTTTATTCTGCTTTTACTGCATTGTCTAATAAATATCTGATATACTAGTTTAAAATCAATACATGATAAATTGTCTAAATCAAAAGTTCTCTGCATATACGTTGGTTGCTTTAAGTACAGTCGCATGTACACGCTAGTTCACTTCACTGAAGTAGCATATATAAATCTGTTTGGTAAATAAAATTTTAGATCTGATAATACTGATTCACACCCCTCTCAGTATTATTTCCAACATCATTGACAATAGTTATTTCCACACTACCAAGCTCATCTCTACAAGTGGTGAGCTTGTTTAGATATGTGGAAATAGTATCGTGTTAAGTAAACTTGACTCGGATAGAGTCAAAGGAGGTTAAAATAGTGATGGTTTTAGGGCACATGGTATTGTGCACCCATGATATTTTGCCCATGGTATTATATGTAATGGAGCCTATAAAAGGCTGGAAGGACTTCATTGTAATGCAAGGGGCCTGGAGGTGGGTGGTGAAGGCTCACTTGGCCGGATTGGCCAGGGTTTTGGCAAGGATAATGAAATTTCATTATGATCGGGTTTTTCCCCAAATTTGGCGTTTTCCCAGATAAACATGTGTGTTTATGTGTTTATGGTTGTTGCTGGTAATTTTTATATTTGTTCCTCTCAGTAATTATTTATGTTATGCAGTAAATTTCTTAACAACTGGTATTAGATCCAGATATTAACTTCAAAGGGATTCTTTGATGCCAGGGGTTTATAGTGTCTGATGAGATCAATGCAGCCTTTTTACAGATCTGGGTCTGGAAAATAATGGTGGAACAATCATACGCGGAAGAACCTCGAGGAGAATCTGTGGAAGATAGTGCTGTAACTACCAGGAATCGTTGTGCATTTGCGATATTTACTAGTTTGGAACATGCTTACAAATTGTTCGGGATTCATGCTATTATTTAAAGAACGTTGAGAGATACCTTTGGTAATACTAAAATTTTTCGTCTTCTACTATGTGAGGCCATCGGTGCTGGAATCTATGAGGTTCTCGTCGGGCTCACACTTGGAGTGGTTTGATAGAAGCTTTTGAGCAAATCAAATTAAGAGAGGATGGATCAGAATCGCAGTAGCAATAAACAAAAAAAAAATTAATGAAGTCAAAATTATTGCATGTAAATGGGCATACTACTGTAAGACCTGGTAAGGCATGTGTACCCCTGGGTAATCATCGGTAAATTCTGGGTCAGACCTAGGTGATAGGGTGGATGCCAGGTTAACACTACCCTGGGTAAAAACTTTGAGGGGGGTAAGAGCTAGAGTGAGCAGGATTGTCTCACTTAGCAGGTTTGGCTGGATTTAGTCAAGGAACCCCAAGTCAAGTTTAAGGGGGGAATTGTTAAGTAAACTTGACTTGGATAGAGTCAAAGGAGGTTAAAATAGTGATGGTTTTGGGGCCCATGGTATTGTACACCCATGGTATTTTGCCTGTGGTATTATATGTAATGGAGCCTATAAAAGGCTGGAAGGACTTCATTGTAATGCAAGGGGCCTGGAGGTGAGTGGTGAAGGCTCACTTGGCCGGATTGGCCAGGGTTTTGGCTAGGATAATAAAATTTCATTATGATCGGGTTTTCCCCAAATTTGGGGTTTTCCCAGATAAACATGTGTGTTTATGGCTGTTGTTGGTAATTTTTATATTTATTCCTCTCAGTAATTATTTATGTTATGCAGTAAATTTCTTAACATGTCGTCATTCTCCATCTTGATTCTTCGAAGCTTAACCTTGAGCACCAATTTCCTCTGGTCGCTACTATTCTAGTAGAGGTCTTTCAATGTCTTCCACATTGAAAATGGATTATCCTTCCCTTGGAAACTCAAGACAATATGGTCTTGAACTCCCTCAAGGATGATCTGTCTCACCTTCGCCACACACTTCTTCCACTCAGCCAACTGTTGTGCATTAGTTGAAGTTAGCTTTGGGATTTCTTGATCAATGAAATCTTTCAAGCCATTGTCTTCTAATACAACCTCCATGCAATCTTTCCATGCTATGTAATTCGAGCTACCTTCCAAGGCATACTTGAGTCTCAAGCCATAAAATGCCATTGGCCAACCTTGAAGTATAATAAGAATTCAATTTGCACCTGCAACCCTGAAATTCAAACTTAGAATTCTCTTCTCTATATACTATTCATATCTTTGATAAACTAGGCTTTTATACCATGTATAAATTCTGCAAATTTTCTACAAATCTCACTCTAAGACCATGTAGAAAATCGGACTGTAGATTAACCCGATAATGCAATATAACCAAAGAAAAATACTATAACCTACTTCTACTGTCAATTTTCTTTGCTGAACACATATAACTAGAAGAAGAAGAATCAATGCACAATACACATGAGAATACTTTGGGGAGAGTTTGATCTAAAAACCCCACTATCTGTATTATCATACAAGATGGAAATACATAGATATTATACAAATCCTTAGCTCTCATAGCTAGCCAACTCTCAGTACAAACCTCACAGATGCTCACAGGAAATCCTAACCTCTCACAAGCCTTCTCCTTTGCCCTCGAAGCTCCTATTTCCTTGTGTTGTTCCTCTGGGATGATCTTCTACAAGCAAGGGGAAAACTAATATCACACACTGATCCCACACACTGTATGAACTGTAAAATCCTCAAGGAACCTTTTCTAGACTGCATTCATGATTTTTCTTTACAGGAAAACACATGCAACTGATAGTACACTATCCTTGACATTTAATCTCAACTGGCTCTTTCATAGAATAGGCATGCATGAGTTTCTGATGAGGGAATCTTCAATTATCCATAGTACACTAGTTGAGTGCATGCATGCATCAACTGACTGATAACTTACAATTAGTTCCTCAAACAATTTGGAACTAATTTAGCTGGACTTGACTCAGTAAACTGAGTTAACTAATTACAAGTCAAATATAACTCAATCTTATCTCCTTAATTCAAGGCTTATCTCCTTAATTTAAGGGATAACTCTTGCATGACTTCAAAAAGACTTCTAACTTGAATTTCTCCAACTAATTAATCCATAATGAATTAATTAATTATTTCCAGGCAGCTGGTGAGACTAAATTATATTTTAATTCATAATTTTAATTCAAGGACAAATTAAAATTGGAATATTTTGGATTATATTTTTATCATTTCTTGTTGCTATTTTCCTAACCACACGTGGCCCCTCAAGAGCATTTTCCTTACTGATACATTTATTTATCAACTCTTGTAATCCTTTCACAACCTTACTATCACACAAAAACTTCATACAGGTCTCCAAAAAGGTAGTAAGCATGGATGGGTCCATTTCTTTAGATGGCTTATCCTGACTTCTTGAGGTAGAAGCCTCAGTGAAGCTTTTCTTTGCTTCCATGAAGGTTTCTTTCACATGCTTTATATCAAAGCCATCCTCCTTCTTTGGAGATTTGCAGACCCATTCACTTTCTTCAGGCTAGTTTTCCTTATCTTTTCCAATCATCATTCCACTATGTAGCACAATATTCACATTAGGATCCTCTTCGCGGAGTTCAACACTTATCATCTGCAGGTTCTAGTAGGCTGCTGAGGCTACGTCCCCTTTTCGCGCATCTTAGCTATTAATATAGGGCATTATTCTGTTGCATGGTAAAACTGAGTACAATATCGGCATGATAGGTGCATCGGGTTCATACATTCTTGTGTGTAGTGTCTTGGCCCTCCACAATTGTAGCAAATAACTTGTCCCTGACCTCTCGTAGGTCCTCCTCTGCCTCGACCTCATCCGCACCCTTGATATCCTCCTTGCACTTCCGAGCAACTTGATCCAGAGGTGGAGTTTTTATCTGCATCTGATACATGGGTGTTCTCTCCATCATCAACTCATAGCTACAACATTTATGCTCTTCGTGACCACTAATTTATAGAAGTTGCAGAAGAGTTGTTGCAGTTTCTCTACAAATTTATGCAATAAGTGACAATTGTTTGTCACATGTTTTCTAGCTACCTGACATATAGAACAACACAGCACAAGTCTTGTACTTGGCCCATATTGAGCTTTTGGCCTTAGAGGCATCGACCCTACTCCTGCAACATAATTCGTGAAGACAGGGAATTGATATTTATCATGCCCTTGACTTTTACATTTCAAACACTAAACTTCTTTGTGCACCTCTGGCCAATCCACTCTATCCTTTTTCAGACTCTGGAACTCTAGGCAAAGATTTCCAAATCTGTGTGAATCTGCTAAACTCCCAAAGCACCATCTTGAATTGTTGTCTCATGCAATCTCATCGCAATCTCCAAGGCTTCCACCTAGGTCCCAACATTTTGCTATGATAAAGCAACCCTTAAATGAGGTAAGAGTGAATCCACAAACCATTCATAGTGCTACCCATCCTTAAGATTCATGTTAACTTCATGAATATTGAATTTAAATCTCTAATCTAGCTCCCGGGGTGTCTCATTAGGCTTCATCATGATTTCCTTGAATCCCACGGTTAATTGCGCTTCGGACTTGGGTCTACTAAATTCCTTATTGAGTGTAGTCTAAATGTATGCCAACGTAGTTGTCAGGTTATCAGTGAAGTACTTAATGTACCATGTTAGTGTGCAATCCTATAAAGCAGTAATCAATTTTGCTTTCTTCATCTCATCATCTGCAATATTCTGAGCTTGCCACACAACCTTCATAATGAACCAAAATTGGTTCGGGTCCTCATTTTCCAAGCCCTTGAAAATGGAAAACTATATTGAACGGTGGAAGAGGTGGTGGTGGTGTGGGCAAAGGTGTATGCTCTGGAGGTGAAGATGGAGGTGGTGTGAGTGGATGGGGTATTCGCGGGAACCCTTGCCTTACTAACTGGATAGTGCTTTGTGGTGAAGTCGATGCTGCTCCTTAGTCATCACTCAAAGGTGGCTCAATTAGCGAGCTATATTTAGGACCTATTCTCCTTTTAACCTTGAATAACTTTCCACTTTGCGTAGCTCCAAAAATAAACGTAATTGCATAACCCGTTTTTCACATAAGAGCATTTTAATCAAGTATTCAAAGATCCCAAATACTTACCTCGTGGTCCTTTGAAGAAGCGCCACTCTGCTTCATTGTAGCTAACTGAGGTATTGACCGTGAACCCTGTCACAAACCATCCGATGACATGATCAAGCCAATGATCAATAACGTGCGTGATCTTATATTCAGAGGCTTCCAATCTCTACACTAACTCCAAGGTCCACACTATTAGACGTCTAGCCTCTACCTTCCTTGTCTGTCTACTAATTTATCGATCAAATTGTATAACTCAATTGGAAAGGAACAAAAGAAAATTTCATGTATATCTGTGTACAAATACCTATCCAACCACTATTCTTTTGTCAATCGTGAATTCATGTTTTCTTGTGCTGCAAATTTGTGAATCTTTCTATCTAACCACTCCTTAATTTCTTTCTTTGTTGGATTCCAGTGATGCAACATCACACATATCTTTATGTAGATCCCGAGCTTGGAAACATAACCATTTGTTGGATTAGGGGGTCCTGACCCAAGTTCAAAGTTAAGTTTTCCAAACAAATCCCTATACTATTGGCCCTTTCGGCATCAATCCGCAGAGTGCGGACTGAAGTTTCACCCAAAGCAGTACGGGGGGATGCTGGAACCAAGTTTCCACATTGAGAGATGATTGTGATGTTGTTTTATAACCCTAATATGACTTGTGTAGATCAATAAGTCCTTTAGGGCTTATTGATATAACTTCTCTTAATCAGATTCTGGACCTTTGCGAAGGTCTACAACTATCTTATGTAGAACTTAAACATGTGAATCAATTATTTATGCACCTTTGTAACTATCGTTAGTTCTGTATTTACCCAGATCAACATAAGTATCTGATATATTTAACATGCATTAAGATATTCTTTGCGTAAACAAATATTAGTACTTGCATTCATATAACAATGTAAAACATGAAAAATCACGCATCAATACAGTATTAAATATTAACCCCATTATTCATTATAACATAAACACATTCATTCATAATAGAAGTAATTGGACAAAACACATATATTTCTGGAATAATCTCTTTATTGATACTTCAGTTTCGTGCACTCAGCTATGGACTCTATTCTAGGCCTCTGCGCACACAGTTACAGAGGCCCTCTTCTACTCTGAGACTCTTCACTCTTTCTACTAATGACGCATTACATTCATTCTTTGCTACCATCTATCTACCTTAGACTCTCTAAGACTCTCCTTTTTATACAATCCCATGGTCTGCAGACCATGGGTAGGTATATACAAGCCAAAACAACTTACATAAAAGAAGCATAAAACCCTTTATGACAATTAAATATCTACGTGCTTCACACCCACAAATTTTGGAGACTTTACACCTTATATGACAAAACTTGGGCTTTTTGCCCCAAAACATTGGCTTTTTCCCTAAAATTGATCACAGGGGACCCTGTCCCAACACTTGGGGGTTAAGGGGATAGGGAATTTAGTGGTTATGGGTTAATGTCTTATGGATTGTGAGGATGGGGCCCCTAATCCCCTTATCACAAATATTGGGGGTTCACTTACCAATTTCTCTCCTTTCCTTCCCTCTAAGCCCACTAACCCTTATGAAATGAGGTCCTAAGGCTCCTTCTCATTATCTAATGCTAGGATTATAGATATTAGTAAACCATGCTTGAACTTTTCACTTCTACCCATCCATGCTACCCTTATCTCCCCTTACCCCATTCAATGCACAAAAGGACCCCCCTTCCCCAAAATTGATTAAATCAAACATTTGGAGACGGTCATTTAATAGCCACCTCTAAAATTTTAATTCTAATGACTTTTTTTTTTGTGTGGGGGAAGGGGGTTTGTCCAAAAATTCCTTAAAAATTTTCATTGTCATGAATTTTAAAGGGTCAAACAACTGCCCCTAAAAGTCACAAGAATTAAAATTTTGGATCTAGTTTTGGACAACCCCCCAAGCCAAAAGTTATGAGAATTGAACTTTTAGAGGTGGTTGTTAAATGATCACCTCCAAATGTTCAATTATCATGACTTTTGTTTATTGGGATGGTGGGGGAAGGGGGGCGGGAACGCGTTCTAAAAACTGTCTCCAAAAGTTAAATTCTCATTAATTTTAGGGGGGTTTAAAACCTGCCATTAAAAATATATTTAGCAGAAGTCATTTAAGCTCCCCCCCAACAAAGTCAATTTTCATGACTTTCAAGGGGGTTTTCAAAAAACCGCCATGAAAAATATATTTAGGGGAAATAATTAAAAATCCCCTTCCAAAAGTCATGTGAAAACACTTTTAGAGAGGTTATTATAAAACCCCTCAAAAAAGTTCAAATTTTCATGCCTTTTGGGGTGTATTTTCAAAAACTTCCCCTAAATCCCTAAAAACACTTTTAGAGGTGGGTTTGATAAGACCGTCACAAGCCAAAATGCCCCTAAAAATATTTTTTGTAGTAGTGTAAGTGCCAATACGTACCAAGTGCCAAATCTTAGTGCATTCTAAGTGCCAAATCTTCCTCTATTACTTCTCTCCTACTTTCTAATAATTGATTTTAAATAAATTTAATCTTAAACCATGCAAAATCATCCCAACACATGCGAAAGCATACCAAGGCATCTCAACACATGCTAGACATGCTAAGACATTCCAAATTCCAACATGTGCCACGTGCCAATGTTTACTGTCAGAGAGTGTTACACATACTATGGAGTGGCAGGGCATGTTGAAGAGTTCTAAGATGTGTCATATAGTGTCAATTCATAGCAAGGAGTGTTAGGGAGTACTAGGTCAAAATGCATGGAAATTAATGAATAGAAGGGTGCTCCAAGGATTGTTAGTGAGTGTTAGGCATTCTAAGGAGGGAGTGACAAGGTATGCTAAGTAGTGGTAAGACATGATAGGGAATACCAAGGCATGTCAAGAAGTGTCAGAGTGTGCTAGGGAGTTCTAGGGTGTGATAGCATGTTCCAAATAGTGCCAAGACGTGCCAGGTGCCAAAAGCATGCTAGGATGTGCAAGGTGCCATGGTGTGCCAACATGTGTCAAGGATTGTTAAGGCAACAAAAGGGAAAAACAAGATAAAATGCAATGAAATGGACACATAATACAGTTAATAAGTAAGGAATTTACCTTTTTCAAAAGGGGATTGTTAGCAACACTAACAATAGGTTTCAATGCATTCCAGGTGCCAATGTGTGCCAAGTGGTAATGTATATCAATAAATTACAATGTGTTCTAGGGCATGCTAGGGACTACAGTGCATGCCAACACATGCTAGGGGAGTTATATGTTGTTCTATGGCATGCCAAGATGTGCTTGGGCATCCTAGTTATGGCAATAAGTTCTAGGTACAAAGGTGTTCCAAGAGACGCAAGTTGCCAAGAAATGTTAGTGTGTGCCAAAACATGTCATGGTGTGGTAGGAGCATTGAGGAGTTTTATGTATCTCTCATTAATAAAATTGATTGAACTTTATTATGCATTAAATAATATGATTCCTACACACACTAGTAGAATTTCATCTAAATGGAAATTGCTAGATAATAAACCTAACATATATGAATCATGTGTTGACTCATAGGAAAACTATAGTTTCATAACTTGAGGGAAATGATACATAGTGATTATTTCTTAAAAAAATATTAAATCTAACCACTATGGAATTGGACACACAATGAAAAAGACTCCATAAAAAATCTCTTAAAAAATTATCTTTTGACAAAAAATATAGCAATAGTCACTAGCATCATCAAAAACTCATTGGAATGATCAACGATGACGAGAATTTTTTGACTATCACCAAAAGTAACGAAAAATTGCATTGACAAGGGCCAATAAATGATTGTCACTAGAAGTGTAACCAAAGAGATAATTAGTGATGGGCCTTTAAGAACCATTACCAAAAGTTTAATAGAAAATGGCTTTGGTCTAAAACCTTAATGTATCATCACTATATGCACTTACAACAACACTTTTTTAAGGATTGTCACCATATGCAACCTTGGTGACGAACCTTAAAAGTCTGCCATAGGCATGGCCCTCACCAATGGCCTTCTTTGTTGTAGCATGGGAGTATATTTTCATTGAGTTATGGTTTGATAATAATTTTATGAGCCTAGTGATTTGAGTCAGAGTTTGATGAGTGGGAGTTTTGTGAGAATATTTGATGTGCAAAGATGATTAAGTGGGCCCATTGTGAGAATATATGAAACAACAACTACAATTGTTTTGTGTAGAGTTTAGTGGGTCCTAGTTTTAAAATGTATGAAATGTGATCCAAAAGAGTTTGAAGGTTGGGGCCTTCAGTGGGCATGTGGTGTCTTCCTTGAGGTTGTAGCCTAAGAAATTGGGAATGGTGGCTTTCCTCGAGTGGTGTCTAGAGAAACTATTGGAAGTTGGGGCATGTAGTAGGGTGGGACTTGTGTATAGTTGAGGAAGTGGTGGATGCTATCAGGTAGTGATCTGAATTGATTGGTTTCTCATGTGCATTACAAGTTAGGGCTTGCACGTTGGTGGTGGTCAACACATGACGTAAAGATTATTTTTATTAATAAAAAAGAGTAGAAGAAAAAGAAGATGGTGGTTTTTCTCTAGGAAGGGATTTCACCTAACATCTGGTGTCCTTATGTTCTTTATGGTGTTTTATATACCTTGTTGGTTATATTTTGATCATATTTTATGCATTTGTTATATTCTTATTATATTGTGCTTAGATATGATGATATATATATTGTTATGCTAATCATTAAATGATTAAGTAATTGTAAAGAAAAGACAAAAGGGTGTAAACGTTAATCCATATATACAATACTGACTCACCCGCCCTCTTTTTCAAGATCCCTATCATTAGTATTAGAGTGAGTGTTATCAAATGAAACTTAACCTTTAGAAGGAAGATATGCTGAAGTTTTTTGTTTTTTGATGGATCATTAAGGAGTGTCCCTGCTCATTGCTGCAAACTTCCAAGTATGGAAAAAAAAAGGTTAAATTTGAGTTTTCAACTTATGTATCTAATATTTGGAATATAATATGTGAAGGTTATGGAAAATATTATGTTTCAACAAAAGTGTAGCAGTTGAATGCTCGAGCCAAATGCATGATTTGTGACAATTTTCACATTGGAGATACAAAGAAGGTAGTAGGTATGATATGTACTAAATACATATGGGATAGTTTATTCTAGATCTTCTTTGGAGGATAAAACATTTGTAGAAATGGAGAGTTGGAGAAGAAAAGAAAGAATAAAAAGGAGGAATCTCAAAATATAGAGTCTCAGCTCAGTGATATCCATCCCCCTAGTGCAAATGGACTAGTAAATCAAGAGGCGAAACTAGAAAATGATGGTGTCAGAGAAGCATATGTTCTACAACAAAGTAGATATAAAGGTAAAAAGATGGTGAGGCATTCTGTAACTATATTTTAGATGGATCTGATGCTATCGTTATATAATCAAATAGAAAAGAAGATGAATGTGATAGAATGATACTTCTAGAAGTTTGACTATTGGAATAGGAAGGATATCATATGAGAATAGAGACCATAAGATAGTATTGCAGATCCATGATGAAAAGGAGAATGAAATTAAAGTTGAATTCATCATCTTGAAGGTCCAACTACAAGAGGCACATAGAGTTGAGAGTTTCATGAGTAGTGATATAAAAGAAAAGGAGGGACGAGTTGAAAAGCTTGAGCATGAAGTAATTGCAATGAGAAAAGATATAGAAAAGAAGGAAAATCAATTGAAGATGGAAAGATCTAGAAAAGAAGGAAAATCAATTGAACATGGAAAAGAGAACCAAGGCTTTGGATAACCTACTTAGCATCCAAATATTTCCCTCGATCAAATCTAGTCTAGGGTTTCAAAAGGGAGAGTTTAGCACACAAGAAAATTCAAGGAATAATGAGGAAACTAAGAAGCTTGTAGTAGAAAATGGCACCATGATGTGAAACAAGAAATGAAGAAGACATTAGATCCAGTAATATCCAAGAAGATAACCTTAAGAAGCCCCTATTCCAAGGAGACCATTCACTCCTATAGTTGATTTTGGTATATTTCAAAGAGGGAGTAAAAACGCCATTCCTCATTTGATGAATGAGGTGGAATGTTACATTTGTCACATCTATGGACATGTTGTAGCCAGTCGTAGAAGAAGATTGTTCACATCTTACCAACATAATTTTCAACAATTTTCGTTAATAGAGGAGATAAACAACCATCATATATACTATTTCATTTCATGGTTATTGTTTATCATGTAACTTGTTTATCATGCATAGAGTATAAGTATGATATATGTGAAGAAGCGAACGAGCATGGTTAGCAAAAGATTTGATTCTCCATCCTCATATCTTGGTCATGTGAGGTGTTACACTTGTGACAATTTTAGTCACATGGCTAGATACTACAGGTTGTTTAGTCTCTTAGAGAGAAACAAGTAAAAGGAGTAGTTGATCTAGAGTAGGCCTACCAGAAAATTAGAGAAAAATTCACATGCCAAAAATCATCCTATCACAATGAGGAAGAATAAGGAGAAGCAACAAGTGAAGAGTTGAATTTCTCTATTCACATTTAATGAAGATGATTAATGGTATATTCACAATGATTTTTCCCATCATTCGTAAGTGGACATGAGCATATTCCTATTCCTAAATAATACCAAAAATGTGCATGTCATTCTTGGAGGAAATACACCTGCTAAGGTGTTGAGTAAAAGAAAGGCCAATCTCGCTGGCAAGAAGACAAATGCAACTGATGTAGTGCTAGCTAAAACCTTGAAGCATAACATTTTGAGTGTGATCCAAGTGGTTGATGGAGGTAAGGAGGCAACATTCAAATCCAAATGTTGCAACATCTAGAAAGAAGAGTCCAAGAGGCTAATAGTGAAAGGAATTGAGACTCTAGACAATGTGAACATGTTGAAGGGAGGATTAAGAAAAGAAAAGAGACTAAAAATATATTCCTTTTCAAATATTGAGTAAAAGCGATTACTCCCCTATAGTCCATTTTTCTCATATATATTCATGCATGAATATGGAAGAGAAAGGGAGGTTTGTATGGTATTAGGGGGAGCGTATGATAGTAGTATGGAAACATGAAGATGACATGAAGATGAGATGCAACAGATGCATGATGTGACCAAGATATTACTAGCATGATCAAATGCACATGATCAATAAGAAGTTTGGATCAACAAGAACATACATAAGATTAGGGGGAGTTATGCATGAAACTAGGGTTTTAAGGCTTTCATATTATTTTACATATTACTTTCACTCATTCCTTTGTAGTAGATCTATATTCCATGTATTCATGAGTTGGAAGCTATGAATCAACCTTGTATCTACTTGTCATAATTATCATTTGTCATTTTGGTTAAGTAACCTTAGTATTAATCATGTATGGTAGAGAGAGAGTTATTTGGCACGCATAATAGTGGACTATATATTTATACCATGTAAGCACTTTTGTATGCATTTAATAGCCCTATATGTATTTCCTTATAATTTGGTTTAGCCATGCATTGGAGAGTGAGTCATTTGTTTTGGTATGCATAAGAGTGTGTCATCTATCAACCATGTATGGGATTTTGGGTATCATTGTTATATCCTTTTATTTCATTAAGTTGGCCATGTACTATCATGAATAAGCCTTGCTATCTCATATATCATTTATCATGGATTTTGTGAACCCTTGGTTCAGTTGGTGTAGTCTCTTACAAGTGGCAAGGAAGCTTGTTGAAAGAGAAACATAATATTTTTTGGACAATAACTTTAAGAATATAATTATAGCCCCAATACATGTTGATGGGAGCATGTTCAACTTGCATAAGCTCATGGTTTTCCCATAGTTAGCATCTTGGTGTTGGGAGATACAACTATGAGAAGTTTTATTTCTTGGCTCTTAATGGCTATCTTGTAGGAGAGTTGCAACTAATTGTGATTCATAATAAAAAAATTGGTATAAGAATCGTTCATTAATTAAATCATGGTGTTTCAACAAGGTTCAACCACCCTATTCCATTGATATCAAAGGGGCAGAGTGATACCAACAACCTATAGAGAGTGAAGCCAACCAACCAAAGTTGAATGGAGATCATTTTGTTGATGTGGTTGTAAGTTGCCATCAATGAAAAAATGGGAAGCTTATTCGTAGAATGGTGTTGGAATTGATGTCAACCATAGGGTTAGATATCTAGCTTAGAATTAGTGTGAATATATTGATGAGCTTGTATGGTCACAAAATTAAGCATTGAAGTGTTTTGGAATTGTACAAGTGTCTGAGGAAGTGGTGTTGTAAGTATGCATATCTGCGTTGATTTACGTTTTCCAAGTTTACAAAGACTGTCGTAGCCTTGCCACTGTCATCCACATTGTCATTGTCTCCTAATAACACTACTGCATAAGTCCTCTTATATGCCTGCAACATTTCCTGTAGGGTAAAGAAAATAAAAAAACATGAGCTAATCCAATGATTTTCCAATGGATCTAACTAAGAATAGCTTGATTGAATTAGTCAATTCTAGTTGCTTGATTTGGTCCTCTAGGGTGATGTGTGATTCCAGTAAATGTCAAGTTATTTATTTGATATGGTCTGAGTTAATCACACTTTATTCTGTTGTGTTTGATTGTTATGGTTTGAGCAAGTCTCTAAGGCATAATGGAAGGAATTGTGGAATGAAGGCGTCGTGGAACAAATTGTTTGATTTGATCAGTTAATTTGGTTGTGTGATATAAGTAATTAGATTTATATGTTATGTTGTGGAATGCAAAAATGTTAGGTATGTTATAAAATGAGTGTGATCAAGTGACAAATTAGAGGTGTGTATACAACAAGTGTGATTGGTAGTTAGTATGTTAGATTGATGTGAGATATGGTGCAATTAAGAGAGACGAAGTTATTGACTATTCTATGTTTAGGAGAAGATATTATGGTGCGATTAGTGTGAAGAAAAAATACATTTCTAAGTGTTGTGATCTGTAGTGTGGACTAAGTAGAGTATGGATTGATTGGTTCTGTGTTTAATATGAAGGAAGACTGATTTTGAACTCTTATATACCAATAGTAGAGTGTGGTTTTGACAGTGGTTTGGTTGGTGTGTTTTACATAGATGGCAATGTTTTATGTAGGGTTAGTGATCACTGACAAAGTTTCTATATGGATGAGCTTGAGAGCTCACACTTATGCTATGTATTATTGTCCATATCATTTATGCAAGAGTTTGAGATAATGTGGTTGTGAAAGTATATGTTGGGGTTATGTGTTATTAGTTCCTTTGTATGGTATAGAGTGAGTTTTCTACATGTTGTTGATATTGGGAAATGTATTTAAGATGTTGTTATTATTTTCAGAGAAAGTTCTAATGCTAAGTGTAGGTAAAAGTATGATGTGTTGGATTGATGTGTTTATGGCTGAGAGAGGAAGATGACAATTTCTATTGGTACTATTGGGAGATATTGTCATTGAGTGAGGGTTTGATGCTAATTGTATGGGCACAAAAATTTGAGTAAGATTCTAATGAGTTGGGGTTTTGTGAGAAAATTTGATGTGCATTGATGATTAAGTGGGTCTGGTGTGAAAATAGATGAAAAGAGACTCACATTTATTTTGTGTATATATCAATGGGCCCTAGTTTGAAAATTTATGAAAAATGGTTCATAAGAGTTTGAAGGTTGGAGTCTTCAATTGACAATTGGTGGCTTGTTGATTCAGGAAGCGGTGACTTCCTTCCATGTATGGCCTAAGAAAATGGGAGTGATGGTTGCCCTTTTGTGGTGGCTGAAGAAATTACTAGAGGTTGGGGCCTGTAGCAAGTTGGGGCATATAGTAGGTTGGGGCATGCATATAGTTGAGGAAGTGGTGGCTTTTGTCAGGTAGTGGCCTGAAGCAAGTGGTTTCTCACGTGCATTGCAAGTTGGGGCTTATAAATTGATGGTGGCAAGTGCATGATGTAAATAATATTTTAATTAATAAATAGAAGCAAAAGAAAAAAAGGGAATGGTTTTTCTCTGAAGAGTTTCCACCTAACATCTGGTGTCCTCTTGTTTTTTATGGTGTTTTATGTGCCTTGTTTATTATATGCTACTTATGGTTTATGCATGTGATATTTTCTTATCATATTATTCTTAGATCTGTATTTACATATACATAATGTTTTTTTAATCATTGAATGATCAACTATTTGTAAAGAAATGACAAAATGGTGTAAAAGTTATCCATTGGCGCAATACTGTTTCACCTTGCCTCTTAGTATGTTCAAGTTCTCAATATACAATTGGCGATTTTGTATTGGTCAAACAATTGAAAATGCATGAAATGTGCCACCATCTAGGGGTTGCCACATGTTAGTATGACCATATAATGATGTCAATAGCTCCTTAGCTAATGCATCTTGGGACCAAGTCATATGGAGTTGTCACAGTGAGAAAAATGTATTAGCATGTTGAAGAATTATATAGTGTGGTCATATGTTAGCCATACGATGTGACCTATGGTCATGTTTATATAACCTAGCATGCCAACCACAAATGATGGATGTGTGATAGAGTCAATTTTTTGTCTGAGTTGTTTTGAAAGCTTCATTGGTTACACATATGCTCTGTGGTTTGCATTATTTTGGCTCAATGTTAAGCCCCCAGTTGTGGGCTTCATTGTTTATACATATGCTCTATGGTTCCACGTTGGTTTTCTCAGGGTTATGCCCCTGATGTAGGCTTCCTTCATTAACACAATGCTCTGTTGTGTCTTGTATTGATTGGTACAGGGTTTGAAACCTAACATGGTTTAGTTGGTTAACATATGATCTATGGTTCATTATGTTGATTGAATTAGGGTTCAAATACCACTATGGGCTCATTGCCTAAAATCTGATCTATGGTTCATTATGTTGATTGGTTTGATATTCAAACCCCTTGTGTAGGATTTGTTGGTTAACAAGCGCACACACACATAGTTGTTTTTGCTTTCACATGGTTCGAGCCTTTCGCAGGCGAAATTTTTCATATATACATAATTCCTTTGTTATATAGTGTCATGCCTTTGACTTCTATCATGGTTTTTTGTGGTTTTCAGGGTCATTTTGAAGCCAAATTGAATTCCAAAAAATGGGAAATGGCCAAATTGATGTTGTGATAAATCTAGGCTAACGAAGATTCATGAAGATGCATTTTTAATGTTTAGAAGCCATATTATGTGTCTTTGAATGTTTGATGGGTTTATGAACAATTTTTAATGTTGAGAAGGTCATGAAAAATGGGTAAACATGGGCATTGATTAATGTTTGACAAACGTGGTATAACACTACTTTTCATACCCCTTTAATTTTTGTGATTATAGGAGGCGCTATTGAAGTTTGAATTTCCAATTTTATTAGATGTCATTATGTTAAATTACGAAAGTATCAATCTCTATTTTTTTTAGAATTAGTTATTAAGCATGGGTATTAGTGAAATATTCATTTCTTGTTTTAAATGAGAAATGACATGAACCACCCCCTTTATAACTAAATGAGTATATTATAAATATACAATTGAAAATACTTAATACACCATGACCCTATGTGTACACATTATATATAGGTGAAATAAGAATCATGAGGGTGAATCAAACATATTTAGATATAATTATTTAACCAAGGGATCAAAGAAATAATGGGTTTATGTACATTCAATGCATACATGATTAAGTGCACTCATGTATGAATAAGCAAACAAATAATTCATAACCATTATTTATTTCATAATACCTTTATGTAAGGGACACACTTGATGCAAATGTTCTCTCATGATTTAGGGACATAGCATTTATATATATATATATATATATATATAGATAGATAGATAGATAGATAGATAGATAGATAGATAGATAGATAGATAGCCTATTTGATTTTATTATCATCAGTTCAGTACTGTTAGTCTTGATTCAGCTAAATCATGTAAATCTAAGTCTTCATGAATTCATGCTCATGTGGATGGTCTTGAAACACACATGAAAATATATATTTATTTTATTTAATGTCTGGTTGGATTAATGCACATGAGATAACCCAATATGACCATCCTTAAAAAAATTAGCAACCTCTATAAATTCTACCTCACATGAACCTTTGTCCTATTACTGCTAGCATTGTTCTATCTCCCGACATTCATTTTCACTATCCTAACCTACCCATTACATTTAAATTATACCTTAATTCTTGAAGTTTAACTAAAATCATTCTTTCCTCCCCCAACAAAGCGTGCTTAGTCATAATAACATATACCTTTAACTTATTATACACTATATATATGCCTATATATAATACTAATGGTATTCTATGTTAAATAAATAAAATAACATGATACATAAACATGTAATAAGGTGATGGAGATAAAAAGTAAATATATCTAGGTAAATTCTTAAAGATTACCTAAGAGTGAATTCTATTTTAAAATATTTTTTTATATGACTATCTCCTTGTTTTAAGACATTCACATGTGTGAAATACTCTGGATTCAATCCAAGAATTAATACACATACATCTTTCTTCAATATGTGCTTTATTACCATTAATCTCATTAATTTTCAACCCTTGGATATATTGGACTCTAAAATCATATTTTCACTTTCTCATCTCTCCACCCCATACTAAATTTAATCATCCATATTTATCCTTTTCTCCCTCTTTTTGATTGGTTTAATAAAATTGGAAAATGACTTTCTTCCTATTTTCTCTCTCTTGGGGTTTCCACTTTTTCTAGAATTTTTACATATATGAATTAATTTAAGATACAACTTTAAGACAATCACAAATTGAATATAGTTTTTACTTGTGTTAAAGTAAATTTTTACTTTTAAAATGAAACATAACCTAATTATCATAAAGAGAAGTACATAAAGTGTTATATTTTTCTCAATATTTCAAGAAAATGGCAATGTAGCAAGGTAAGGAAATAAATTTCTTTTTATTTTGAAATCATTTTGTAAAGTTTAAGAAACTAACCCTCATTTTTTATGACATATAGGGGTTGATTGCAGATGGATTAAGTTATCTAAGTGAATAATGGAGGAGCATAACAGGAGGAAATTAGCAAGCAACTAGAGACGAAATAAGGATTAAAAGTAAAAGCATTGCAATATCAAAATAATAGTTGTATAATGGAAAATTTAGAAAATAAAATTTCTAGGAAATAAAATACAATGGAAAATTTAGAAAATAAAATTTCTAGGAAATAAAACGAGTTAAAATTATGAAATTATGGTTATCATTAGATGATGGGATGGTGGGATTTGAATGTGAAATCTTATTATTTGGAGGAATAGATTACATGTTACGTTGCCCTGCTCCATTATGACAATGATATTTTAATATATGTTATTATGATTCATTGTGTTTTCTTTCATGTGTTCTTGTTTATTTTAGATTCATATTTACTAGTAAGCATGAATGATTTCTCATTTGACATATTCATGCAGTAAATATTTCATACATATTTGGTTTACTGCTTCTTAAATATATACTATTTAGATGGTTTAAATCATAATTAGCATGAATGATTTCTCATTTGACATAATCATGCAGTGAATATTTCATACATATTTGATTTAATGCTTCTTAAATATATACTATTTAGATGGTTCAAATCATAATTTGAGTGACATGCAGATAATAATCGTACTAATACATGATTTCTATCATTTCCATGCATGTTTAATTTGAATACTAAAACCAATTATCTTATGTTTTATTTTTCTTATTTATTTTACTTTTTTGTTCTTTTACTTACTCATCTTGACTGACATACTCAAATTAAGGAGGTAGACACGAGCAATTTTTAGCTCTTCATATATAAGTTGATTTAATATATCTTAAATATATACTATTAAAAATATATAGGAAACTATAAATTATATAATAATAATTATATAATAAATAATATTATAATAATTATATTGGATAGTTCTCATCTTACCAAGTAATGAAGCATGGCTAGTGAACCCACTCACAATCAAACCAATCCCACCAACATTTTTTATTAGCATTATCCTAGACACGCGCATATAAAGAACCTTAAACAACTTGCTCTTCCTTGATTCTTTGGATTCAAAATTGCACTACATAAACTGTCCCTACATTTGCTTGAGATATGGATATCATTATTTTGTAAATTTTAATGAATCTTTTCCTTCCAAAGAAAAGGAATCTCCTGAAATGAATTAGGCTAGACCTCTAGTGTAAGACTCTCTATTTATGGCCACTCCATTATTGTACTATTTTTGTTCATCAAAATTACACATAGATATATATATTGCATGTTCTGATCTTTCTTATTTATCTCACATTGTATGGATGCATGATGCATATTTGGAATTTTCATTTTTAACCATTAATGATTTATTTATTTAATAAGTTTCACACATTATAAGCCTTACCAGCTATATTATATTAAAGGATTCTTTTACCTATAATCTGGCCTATCATTAATTAACGAATATTTTTATTGCAATATTTTTATTTCATGATAGATAACATCAAACATAGGGAATACCCTCTGTGGTTAAAGAGGGCTAGCCTCCAACCTAACTCAAGAGGATCATTAGGATTCCTTTAGGTTTTTTTCTCGTCACCATTAGAAATTCGGGAGACAACATCATTTTAGGCGTCACTACTGGGGAATTAAGTGTAAATATTTTTCTTCCCTAGTAAATGATAAATGATCAAGTCTATGACTCGCTAGTGAATGGGAGCATAACAACATGTCCTCGAAAGTTTCAAGAAAACATTTCTTTGTTTAAATTTTCACTGAGCAACTCAATAATTTATTTTTATTGTTTATAATACTTAAATGGTTTTTTCTTGGGCTTCTTTGGTATCCACATGGTTTTCTCCTCTTTATTTTTCTCACATACTCAATTTTCCCAATGAGATGCCTGATAAAAATGTATGGGACAACTATCTCCCTTGGTTTCAAGAAGATGTTGATGATGACCCTGCTTAAAATTTGACTGATTTCCATGAATGTATAAAGGACATTGGGGTTTGTCACTAAGACCTTAAAATGAATTTTTTCATACTCTCCCTAAAAGGTGATGCCTGATGTTGGTACAGGGAACTTCTTCTTGGTAGCATTTATTTGAAATATTTGAATGTAATATTTCATGAACATTACACATGTATCCATCTAAATAAACTACTTGAGATTGTTTCTATTTGAATTAATATTGTAATAAACCTAATTTAAGGTTTCAAGAGAAAAAAGTTTGTTAGTGATGAATAATTTGAAGTTGTAAGAATTTTTTGATTAAAAAAAAACATTTTACCATCTCTTGGTTTACAGACTTAATTTTTTATTGAATAGGACATGATAATCTCATGTTTTGATTATCAGGGAAATCCTTCTATTATAAATCAAGAAGCACATCTCTATCCCAAATAATATCACAATTTAATGACCAATGTTGAATTTAGTTTATCCTTATTTGACTTCCCTTATCATAGTATTAATAAAGTTTTTGAAGAAAGTGATTTTGAAGAAGATACATCTACGACACTTAATCAAGAAGAATCCACATTATATGCACATCAAAAATCAATTGATTAACACTTTTTTCAATTAAGTGATACATTCCCTAAGTCATCTCCTACCAAAGAAAATGTATGTGGTGATGTTTTCAATAGTTATGATTTTGTTTCATTTGATGTTCATGTTGATTATTCTAAACCACCAATATATGATGAATATGATTATGAATAATTAATTCCCTATCACAATCATGAAATAAGAGATGATTCATATACAAGTTATGATTTACAATCATTGTGTAACTATGATGCCTTTATACTAATAAGCATACTCAACATGGGCATGTAATTTACATGACACTTTTCAATTTTCCAAATAATGAACCTATCTATGATAGTTATACATAGAATGATGAATCATACATTCTTTATTTCCCCTTTTCTTATAGAAATCATAATATGCAAGAATTTCACAAGGATGTGAATCTCCATGGGACTAACCCTATTACAATTTTAGAAAGAAATGAGAAGGAAATGTATGAAATGTATTCCTATGAAATCAACAGTAACCTATATGAATGAAAGGTTTGATCAATTGACATTCACACAAAGTATTATGACTTTGTGGAATACTGGATGGACAAGGGTTTTTAAAATACATCAATATATTATTACCTAGACATCTATTTATTTTTGGGAAGGAGGTTAGTCGAGATAACTTACTCCTTTTCGAAAATAAGTTTAAAATATTACTACTTTAGATAGGCATGAAGCCTAGAGTTAGGAGATTTGGAATCATAAAGTTTTTATTATTCATGAAATGTTGTGGATATTCCAATGGACAATTCTTCATGACACATATGATAATAAAATATTAAAATTCTAAATTTTTACATTATTACAATTTTATTAGACTATTAGATCTCTAAATTTAACTGTAATTAGTGCATGCATGCGAATGGAAATTATGCAAAAAATACACACACACACACACACACACATGACAAAATATATTCTCTAGGAAACCCTTTTGGGAGAAACCCTAACTAGAAGGTCAGGCCGCTTTGTTCTCTTTTTATGTATGGAAAATAAGGCCGCGGGTACAAAGAAGTAATGCCTATGGCCCATGGGTTGCTGGAGTGAAAATATCCTCTCTATACGCTCTACCGCCTATCTCTCTTAGCTATCTTTCTTCAAATATGGAACAAAATCCTCTCGAAAGAATGGAATGCTTGTTCCTCCTAGTGGCCTAGTTATAACATAACCCCATAGCCTACTAGTGGTTAAGTTTGACTACATTAATGCTTAACTAGAGTTACAATATAGACTCTTCTAGAGTCTTTTACATTAAAAACATGTGGCTAGCCCATTTTCCATGAATAATGGGGGCTAACATGACACCCTCTCAAGCTATAGGTTTGAAAAAAGAAAGGTCAACTTCTAAGTGTCATAACTTTTACACACATACTTCGATTGACATGATTCTTGTGCCATTGGAAATATCTCTTTGTGTATAAAAGCATGAAAAGAAGGGAGGTTAAAGAAGAAAATTTTTACCCCAAAAAATGTTGTTTCATGCCTCAAAATGCTCCTAAAAGGTTTCTGACCCCATTTTTACAAACTAGGTCCCACTGGTAAAAATGGTCCCATGAGCTAATTTCTTTCACCTTTTCCACTCTAAATGAATTGAGATGGATGAAAAACAATATAATGATCTAATCCAAATCACACCTCACCATTTTTGGAGGATTTTGGTCCCCAAAATCTTATACTAAATGAGGTGAGGAAATGTTTCCTCCACCTTCTCTCTAGTGTATCATTTAGCTTTGTCTGAAAGTTGTCCCTTTAGCCCAATCTGCCAAAAGTCATGCTATCCCCATCTTGTAGTTATGGACCTCTTCTACAAATTGTGTCTTCTTTCAATTATCCCTCAGTATCTCGTGTGAAATTCTTGACAGAAGGTAGGACTTGTTCCTCTTCCTGATCTAGCATGGAAGGCTCATAGAGTTTCAAATTCTCCACATTCACATCTGAGCAAATGCACATATATGATGATAAGATGATTCGATAAGAATTATCACCCACCTTTTCAAGTATCTCAAAGGGGTCATACCTCAGAGCTTTGATTTTATTATTAGGAGCCTATAACCTCTCCTTATTCAATTGTATCCATACTCTGTGTCCTACCTTGAACAATTCCTCTGTTCAGTGATGATCATGCATGGCCTTATAATTCCCCTAAAACTTCTGTAGTGTTTCTTGTACATCTAGATGGATTTACCTAATCTTCTCTATAATTTTTTTAGCCCTCAAAGCATCTCCTATAAGATATTCCATCACTCCTCCTTATTTCACATATACAATATCCAAAGATGAAGAAGGAAAATTTTCAAAACAAGTCTCAAATGGGGACTTTCCTGTAGAAGTGCAGACTACTATGTGTTAAGAATGTTGTATATATACCAAATTTGCATACTAGTCTTCACATTCATATGGTTATATCCCCTCAGAAGTTGCACCAAAGTCCCCTTGACTACTTCTGTCTTCCCATCTATATGTGGATGGAATGTTGTATATCTATTAAAATTTGTGTCCATATTCTCCCATAATGTTGTCCATAATGCACTGAGAAATATTGTAACTGTGTTTGAAATGGTGCTCCTCTGTATCCAAAAGTGCACCCAGACCTGTCCAAAGAATAACTTTTCTACTTCTTGTCTGCTAATGGTATTTTTGCACAATATCAAAAGACACATATGGTTGAACCTATCAACTACCATGAATAGGTAGTCACGTCCCTTCCTAGTTGTTAGTAAACACCCGACAAAGTCCATGGAAATACTTTCCCAAGGACGAGTAGGTACAGGTTAGGGAATATATCGACACTCTTTCTTATTTCTAGGCTTTCTAGTATAACAAAGCATGCATCCTCTTATGAACTTAGTATTGGTGTTTAGATATGAATAATGAATTTCACCCTTCTTCACATTTATTGTCAACCTGAGGTTTGTTAATTGTTTCAAAGCTACCATGCAAAATCTATGCATGCCACAAGTTCCCTACCCAACATTGAGAATTCACAAAGTACAAGGTCCAACAAGCATAATAAATAGAGTAACAAAAAACTAATTACAGCAACAAAAAATTGTAGTAACAACAATCTGAATTCATAACAACTCGAAAATCCAATAAAGCATTAACAAAAATAGAAAACAAAATCATAACAATACAACCAATATAATCTTATTCACACAATTAATCCAACAACACCTGATCAAGAGAGTGGGTCTGACTCTCCAATCAAGGTTGTGACAGAGAGCAAAGATCACATGAAGTTTAGGAGATTAGACTTTGCATTAATAAAGAAGAAAATACAATAGAAGCCTATTGTTACACCTCTTTGATTCCCACCCTACATTTTTTCTCTCTTGACCCTTAATTATACATTGTATCCTTACATAAATAGTATTCAACAAACTCAGGAATTATGGCAGCCCTATCTACTAACAAATATATGATAATCACTTGAATAGAAATAGAACGCAAAAGATATTAATCATGCTGATCTATCAACTCCTCGTCGGTTGAACATCGTTACAGCCCCTATCCTAGAATAGGACTAACATATCACTAACAATCATTACATTGGTTCATATTTTGTTGGTCATCATTATCTTGATTCTGCAAAGGAAATTTAGTCAACAAGTCTTATAAGCAATGTTCCCCTAAGACCACATTGTCATTGATCAATATTTCAAAAAGACATGACAAATGAATATACCTTTGTTGTTTTGAGACAGGAATTGAACTCAAAAAAGATATGGAATGGATAATGTGAAATGGATAAAAGTAAGTGAAAATGAACAATTTTATCGACCAACATCCCTTCCAACTCGCTTGGTTGCATGTCCTCGTGCAAATTGTTTCCTGGAAAATCAGGGTTAGATCTACTGCAACTGATGTGGATCTGTGTAAGATCATATTATTTGGCCATTTCTATCCCAGGAGGTTTACACCCATCTGAGTGAATGATATCCTTCCACCAGTCTTCATCCGCCTCATAAGCCAGTCCATACTACTTAAAAGGTAGCAAAATAATGGGAAATTGTAACCTCAACCCTATCTAATGAACCCCATAGTGTCATATGCAGGTGATATAATGTGGGATTCTTTGTAGTTCTCTGGAAACGTTGGGGGCCCCAAAAGGTTCTCACACCTATACTACTGATGATGAGAGCATCTAATGCTTTTGAAAAGTGTCCTTGGCTTCCTCCCGATAGGTATAGATCTGCCTCATACACATGTCAACACACCACTGTTGTGTCCTCAAAATATGGTCTTTTAGTCCTTCTAGTTGAAGGAACCCTTGATGTTTATTATATATATCCATAGACTCAACGTGCTCCATTATGATCATAAGTGCATGATTTTCTTGGTTTTCCTCAAATGTGTCGAAGGCCTTATTCCACTTAACCTAATTAATCATGAAGGACACGAAGTCTCTTAACTTAATGTATCCCACATACGGTAATGGATTGAATGACTGATTAGTTTCCAAAATGTAATTATGCATAAATAACTCCCAAAACAAATGTTCATTTATTTGATTGCGAGTTCTCAAAATCCTTAGGAACTACATGGAGTCTTCTATATCATGTCTTATCTCTTGGTGGGTACTTTGCAGACATAAAAATATGTATTTCTCGTGGAGGAAAATGGCATAACAGTTAGAAGGGGGCCTACATGCCGTTCTCTTCTGCGTTAGGGTGAACATCTTGTCCTTCTCTGCCTTCAGTATTTGGACTCGTCGTCACAACTCTTCAATCTTCTTTTGTAGTTTTTCCTGCTGCTACTTGGCCTTATCCACATGGGTGATATGATTGACCACCACTCTTGCTACTTGCTCCCATATTTACATTACTCCTTTTCCGTGAGATTCTATGGGAATTGATCCAAACTAAAAACTCGAAGCAATGGCCCTCCATTTTAGAATCTCTGATGTCAATAGGAACTCTCGAGATTCTACCATGTGGAGAAGAGATTCGATTTGTGTAGATGTTAAGGCCGTCTCCTTATAATATGTCTGTACTATCACTGAAGCTTTTCTGTCGATTATCGGAGTTATAGTAGCTTGACCAGCATTACTTTTTCACTTTCTTTCTCATTTTCGTAACCGTAATACTTGTTTCCTTAATTTAGGGATTTCCATTTTTAACTCAATATTTTCTCTAAACAACAATGGATACCAAATATGGATGGGGTATTTCCTTTTCACAAGCTCCACAACAAATTCTTGCTTTATGAAAACCTCCTCCATTTGTCTCAGGGCCGTTATTGTGTTTGGTGGAGTAGCATCAACAAATTCACCGACCGGTTCCTACTTTACTACCACTTCTTCTATTTATTCAAATACCGGTACTCGTGGGGTAGTTTTTAGTGCCCCCTTTTGTAGATTCTAGTACGTTGAATTTATCTCTAATTGCTCAAGATCTGGTACTAATTCGTAGGGAGTAGTACCATCAGTATCTCTTTCCTATAGTCATTCTGAAGCCATAATCTCTTCTCCAACTTGCTCAGGAATTGACACTGATTCTTGTGGAACAATGTTAACAATGATTCTTTCTTCTACCCATTCAGTGGTTGACACAAGTTCTTGTGGAGAAATTTCAACAGAAATTTCCCCTTTTATTTGCTCAAAAATCGACATTGGTTCTTATGGAGTAGTGTCGAGGATGGTCTCTTTCTCCATCTGTTCAGCAGCTGACACTAGTTCTTGTGGAGTAGTGTGAACAACCGTTCCCCTTCTATTTGCTAAAAAATTGACATTGGTCCTTATGAAGCAGTGTCGAGCATGGGTTCCTCCTCCATATGTTCAAAGGTTGACACTGGTTCTTGTGGCGAAGTGTTAAGGGCGACTCTTTTTTGTATAATTGCATCGATAAACCCCAATTCTAGAGGAAATGTATTTTCTTTTGTTGCGTGGTTAGGAGAGCAGAATTTCCTTGCCCCTCTCAGTAGGGAGGCCAGGAGTGGAGAATTAGGGGTAACATCCTCCATTTCCATTCTGTTAACATCTCCTTCTCTAGTTTCCTCGGCTACACCTCCATTCCCTACATCATCATGCTAGTTTATCATTTCTTTGTCCCCCTCTTTCTCTACTCCCTCTGATACTTCTTCCCTCACTTCCTCCTCCAAGAATTCTTCTTTGGCCCATATTGACATCATGGTTGCGAATTTCTCTTCTGCTAGCTGAAACAGCTATTTCCAAGCTACATGGGTTTGTAAAAGGGCATGTATTACCAATAATATGATGAGTCACTGATTTGTAAGGACTTCCATTGCTTGGCGAGACCAGCGTGCAGACCAGGCCATTAATTGAAGATTGTTCCAAAGGAAAAAATTAATATCTAAGGGATGCGCTTGGAGAAATCGGAGATATGCTAAAATCTTAAAATGATTCTTAAAGAGGGTAGAGATCCAACCTTCATAGGTAATGTATTGCATTACAAAGTAAGCAACCTCTGCCCAAGGTTGTGGTAGTGATCTCTGGTCATAACCTTTCCTTTTTTGTACCACATTCTCCCTTGCCTACAGGAATGATTCTAGAAATTCTGGCATGGGTTTTTTCCAGGCGAACCACCTCTACCCCCCTTGTGGAAATCCACTGATAGTCAAAATGACTTCTTTTGTTACCTGAATTTCCAACCCCCAGACCCTAGAGTGATTCCCTTCCAAATTTAGCACAAACTCAATTTTCCATACTTCCAATTGATGCTAAATATGCCTTGTGCTTTTTGGTTCATGCCTAATGGCTTGGACACCCATTCTGTCAGTTGTTCTGTAGAAGCACTCGAAGTAGTAGCAAGTTGTTAAGGTGGTTGTTAGCTGATAAAGTTCATGGTAACAAGGATGATTGTAAATTCAGGTGAAGGTTATGGTGAATTCGATGGTAAACACAATATCTCCCCCCAACTAAGGTATGGTCATCCTTGGTTACAGTTAGTCATGTCATAAATCAAATATCAATCAAATCCATGGAATTGTTCGGGGATGTACCTAACAACTTACCTTAGCAGAGTAGAAACATCAATAGAGTAACAACACCAATGGAGTATCAACATCGGTGGAGTAACAACATAGTGCAGTATCAACATCGGTGCATTAACAACACCAATGGAGTAGCAATATCGGTGGAGTAACAACACCAGTGGAGTATCAACATCAGTGGAGTAACAACACCAGTGGAGTCAATATTGGAGAAGTGACAACACCAATGAGTATCAACATCAACGAAGTAACAGCACCGGTGGAGTATCTACACCAGTGGAGTAACAACACCTACAAGAAAGTTAAAGGAGCACTGCTAATGTAGTAGCAGCAAAATTTTAACTTTATCAATTTTTTTTCATATATGTATATATATATATATATATTGAATATGAGGTGCAGGGGAAGTATTTTCTGCACAAATGATTTCAAAACTAGATTCATTATAATATGCTTAATAAAGGAGTCCCTAGAGGTTGAGCGGTGGTATAATCTAAGGCGATGTCCGCTTACAAATAAAGGGGTATGTGCCTCATCTATTATTGTAAGTTTAACAGTGCCATTATCAAACACTGTGCCAACCTCATATGGCCCCATCCATCTAGATAAGAGATTTACTTTGAAGTTATTGAATCAGGAAACATAGAGTAATTCCCAATCACATTTTTGAAACACCCTTTTCTTAATGAATTTGTCGTGCCACTTGGTCTGTTGTTGCTCGATTGCAACAATATTCTATATAACTATAAGACAAATTTCATCTAACTCATTGAGTTGTTCGAGTCGGTGTTTCTGGGCTACGGTAAGATCCAAACCTACTTCATAAGTTGTCCTGAGTGTAGTAATTTCCAATTCCACCATAACTAAAGGGGATTCTCCATACACAAACTAATATGGTGAAAACCCTGTTGTATTCTGCCATGTAGTTCTATATGCCCAAAGTGCATCAGAAATTTTTTTAGCCCAATTTCAACGATGGTTAACTAGAGTCTTTGTGAGAATGTTTTCTAGTACCTTATTTTTGGTCTCGACTTGACCATTCAACTGAGGATGATATGGAGATGTCACCCTATGATTTATTCCATATTTTTCCATGAGTGTTGCTATTGATTGTGATGTAAATTGTGCCCCTCCATCTGAAACTATTTCTCTAGGATTCCCATACCAAGAAAACATTTATTCAAATAAAAAGTTTGAGATAGCTTGTTCAGTGGTTTTTGTGATGCCTTTGGCTTCCACCCTTTTTTTCACATAATATATGTATATGGGGATATGGACCTTCTAATGAGAAGTATGATTAAATGGTCTGAAAAAATCAATAGCAAATTTTTCAAAGGGCTCAAGGACTACTTGCGGATGAAGGGGAATTTCATCCGATCGACCAGGTTGACCCATCTGTTGGTAGTTGTCACGTCCTTAAACATATTTTCTAGCATCACGGAAAATAGAGGGCCAATATTATCCCATCTACAACAACTTATGACCAGTCGCTTATCTATAAAAGTCCCCCCAAAAGGGTCTTCATGGTAAACCTTTAGAATATCATAGATCTCATCCTCCCCTACTGAGCGCTGGATTTTCTAATCTAGTTCGTTATAGAAGAGGTATCTTTATATCCATGTATAGGAGGCACTTTGCTGGATAATTCTTCTTTGTTCTATGTACGAAAAATGATTAGGTATCTTACCTGTAAAAAGATAGTTAGCAATATCCACATACCAAGGGGTGTGAGTAAAGATTGCAAAAAGATGCTCACTAGGAAAAATTTCCTCTATAGGCGTATCTTCATCATTAGTATTCACCCTAGACTAGAAATTTGCTACCACATTATCTTTTGCTAGTTTCTCTACAATAGTAATATCAAATTCTTGTATCAATAACAACCATATTGTAATTCGATCAGGAGTTATAGGTCTATTCATTAGATACTTAATGTTTGAATTGTCTGTGTGTCTGAAGGTGGGGTACCTTGTAATATAATGCCGAAATTTGTTAACAGCATAAGTAATAACCAAAAATTCTTTTTTAGTTACCATATAATTGAGTTCAGCAAGAGTTAAATTATTGCTGACATACTAAATCACATGCGGTTTCTTGTCCTCCTGTTGCCCCAAAAACTCTCTTACTGTTGTATGAGAAGCATCCTTGGAGACATGGAATGAAAGTTTCTAGTCAAGCTCGTGCAATATTGGAGCTTCACAGACTAGTTTCTTGATTTCTAAAAAATTTTCTTCACATGCATCAATCCACAAATTTTATATCTTTAGGCAATAAATGCAAAAGTGGAAATTTTATTTTAGAAAACAATTCTATAAAGTGTTGATAATACCCAACATAACCAATAAAGCTACATATCGTCGTTGGTGTCTCCGGTGTAGGAAAATTTGAAATTACCTTGACCTTAGTAGGATCAACCTGTATTCTTACAGTTGAAAGTATATTCCCCAGAACTATCCCTTATTCCATCATCATATGACAATTTACTATACTAAGAGAGGCATGAGTCTGTTTACATTGTTTAAGTACGTTTTCTAAATTTTTTCAGAGCTTCTTCAAAACAATCACCATATGGAGTAAAATCATCCATATAAATTTCAACATTGTCATTAAATAGATCAGAATAAATTCCCAATATCACCCGTTGGAAGGTAGTAGGTGCATTATAGAGCCCAAACTAAAGGACTGGGTAGGAAAAATTTCCCCAAGGGCAAGTAAAATTAGTCTTATCCTTATCTTCAGGACCTATCTAGATCTGGTTATATCCACTAGATTCGTCCAAAAAGGAAAAGAACCTTTTCATGGCTAGTGCGTTAAGGTCCTGATCAATAAAAGGTAAGGGAAAGTGATCTTTTGGGTTTCTTTATTCAATTCCCTATAATCAACACAAATCCTCCACCTTCCATTTTTCTTTGGAACAATGACTAATGGGGATATCCATTGACTATCTGAGATTGGATAAATAAACCCAACATCCAATAGTTTATGCAATTCTTCCTTGACAATATTTTTCAAAGCAGGGTTCATCCTTCTTTGTGGTTTTCGAACATGTTGACATTCCTCTCTTATATATATATTATGGGTACATAGATTAGTAGGAATTCCATTCATATTTTTATGCTCCCAAGCAAAGTCTTCCTTCTCATCCTGAACAATTTTCAGTAATTGTTCAGTTTGGGAGAGCGAAAGATTAGGATTAAGTTCAACATTTTCCCTGGATCAATTTCTACAAGAATACTGTTATGGGGTGTTGTATAGGAACATTTTCAATTTGTATTTATGGTTCAGTATTTTCCTGAGTAGTGCAGCTCATAACAGACTCTAATAGTTGTCGGGTCAAACCAGAAATGGAATTGGGACTACTAATTGTTAGGACCCCACTATGTATCATTTTTGCTATATATTTTGATACCACTTTACCCTTATAACCATGAATCCCATTATCATTTTCATCCACTTTTTCCCAAGGTATAAAAAAACCTCTTCTTTATTATATGTTTAATCTATTTTACATTTAATTCCACAATACTCTTATATTTTATCATTAATTGGAGTGTATCGTTGCTAACACAAGTCCAAAGATTGCAGATAAGTAGATGCGATCGTTGCTGAAACAACGGACTCAGTTGCTGAAACAACGGACTCAGTTGCTGAAACAGCTGACTCAGTTGCTGAAACAGCCGTCAAGCACGCAAATTCTGTTGGCCGTAATTTGCGATTCTGGAAGAGCTTTTTGAAGAATAGTAGCAGCAGTACGAAGACATGAATACCTGGATCATCCTGAAGATAGCATTCTTGTTGTCTCTATTGTAACAGTATCTTTTTATAAAGAACCGAATAGTCCTGTTTTGGGAAAAGAACAGATTTGAGATAATATGGATTCGCTCTCATGTAAATTGTAAATGATGTCTCCTCTTTAAAAGGAGGAGACATCATCATTAGAAGGGGGTCAGTCATTGTGAAAGCTACAGGAGAATACTTTGTGAGAACTGGAGCTAGTCTCCATTTGTAATGTATTAGTGACTTTGACAGATGAATAAATTTCTCTTTTGATCGTTCCAATTTAATTCTTTCCCCCGGGGAATCTTGTGAGAGGGAAAGGGCCCGCCTTCCTCACAAGATTCACCCATTGGTTCTTGTAGATTGTTTAATTCTTTATATGTTTGCACTTCATTTTAATTATGTTGTTAGACATTGGTTACACAGCTTGAGTAATACTCTGTTTCCTTAGCATTGCATGTATTGAATGCTTTCACCCTTAGAAGTTGAGACATCTGTTTCTGTTTGATTGCATGAATTTCTGTTTGATTGCATGAATGAATGATGTTGGGAGACAGGTGCTGAAGATTCCTGCATACAGGAATAGGGTTCTGCTCCCATTAATTGCTTTCCTTTGTCTGCAGTGTGATTAGAAACAAGGGAACAGGTGCTGAAGGTTCCTGCTCATAGGAATAGGGTCTTGATCCCTTGAGTTCACAGTGTGATTAAGTGTCAGGCATCAGGTGCTGAAGTTCCTCACTAAGGAATAGGGTCCTGTTCCTGCTGTGGTTGATTGATTTCTTTCCTTGCAGATTGATCTTCCTTTATTTGAATTGTAACTGCAATAGAGGGATTATCTCCGTTATAACTTAATTGACTTCAGCTTTGATTAAATAGAGTGTGAATCAGTAGATTGGTGAGATTAATAACTGTGTGTTCTTTCTTTTACTGCAACATTGTTTCTGCTTTTGAAATTGAGCATATCCAGTGCGTGACTACCTTTGAAATAAAAAGACTTCCTCGGGTTGACAATTTATGTGGAGCTTGAATTGTGGAAACAATTAAAGCGACCAACATTTTGGCGCCGTTGCCGGGGAAGGTAATTATAGATTTCAAAAGCATTAATCTTTTCTTTTCAAATGTGCAGATTGTATGAGAGGACGTGGAAACCAGAAGAAAACTAACCCCACAGGTGGCAAAGGCTGGGGAGGACGAAAAACGTTTATTGACGAGATTGTATCAAAGGCTGAATCATTGCAAAGATTAAGTTCTCGAAGGTCAAAACTTCAGCAATCACCCCATTCAGATTACAAAACAGAGGAAGTCGTGGGTCCTGAAAATATAGAAGAACCAGTAGTCAATGCTGGAGAGTCAGAGGAAAGTGCTAGTAGATCAGCAGAATACATTGAGGAAATAGTAGAAAGCGTTGGACGACCGGTAGAAAACGTCGAAGAGCCAATAGAAGATTCTGACGATCGAGCAAGTGCAGTAGGAGAGCCAACAATGGAAGGAAACAATGAAGGTCTCTTTGGTGGAAGACGTGCAGAGCCTGAAGGGGAAAGAAGGGATGAAAATTCCCTCTCTACCTTGGGATTTCCTATCTGTGACTTCCCTGCAGGAACAATGAAAAATATTCCGTTGTCTTCTCTACCTAACTTTCATGGTTTATCCTCCGAAGATCCGGATGAGTTTCTTTTTGAATTTGATATATTATGCAGAAGTTATGATTATGTTACTAACGCTCAAAAGTTGAAACTGTTTCCAGCCACCTTAAAAGGGAATGCTTTAAGATGGTTCATGAGCCTTGGAAGTCAGGTAATCACAACATGGGAGTAGATGAAACAAAAATTTCTGCTTAAATATCAAGACTACTACCGGACGAGAGAAAAGAAGGATGAACTGTTCAATATGGCACAAAAGTCGGAAGAGAGTCTGGAGGACTATATAGAAAGGCTGCAGTACAATATACAGAGATCTGATCATCCGGATATAAGTAAGGAAATTAGCAAAACAATATTACTCAGAGGTTTAAGGGATGATTGTTTAAATATGTTAAACATGCTTTCCAAGGGAGATATATCCAAGGAATCATATGATGAGATTTGTGAACTTGCTAAGAGGTGCTCTAGGGGAGCTGCAAGAAACAGAACAAGGGATTCCACCTATTCAAGAGTGCAGAAATCAGCCAATGGAGGAGCAACAAGAGCTGAAATAGGTAATTTACTCGAAGAATTTAAAACTGAGATGTTAAGTTCTTTTGCTTCACAAATTGACACTTTGCAGGTTAAGAAAAAGCAGGCCGAAGCAGAAGCAACTCTGGCTGTCTTTTGCCCGAAGTGCAGAGACAAACATCCACTGAGGGAATGCCCAATGAATAAAGTACCAATTTGTACCCTTTGTGAGAAAGATCATGAGACAGAACAATGCCC
>APFE030783562.1:0-14077 GCA_000404065.3 Pinus taeda
GCTCTCTGCAGGTTGCAGCCTGCGTACTGGTAAAGGACTGCACCAGTACAAGACCATTGTAAAAGGATTTTCTAATTTGAAAGAAGATAGAGACATATTGCAGCTGGTGGTTTTCACCCAAATTGGGTTTCCACCTTATATATTTGGTGTTCTTTGATGTGACTGTCTGTTTTTCTTGCTCATTATTTTATGGTACTGATATGCAAAAATAATTTAAAGTGTAAATAAGGAAGATTTGTTAAAAGAACTAGATAATACTGATTCACCCCCCCTCTCAGTATTATTGTCAACAATTGAAGTCTGAGGGGGTTGAGATGTTGAAGTTCTAGATCCCTATTGAACAACAATGTGTAATAGAGGAGTGGATGGTTGACTTCGCACTGGAGAAGATGAAATGGAAGATGATGATGAGATAGTCTCACTATCAGATCCTTCAGTTGGTTTTTTTTCCCTTTTCCTTTTATGTAAAGGCAACTCAGTAGGTTCAATACCAAGCTTCCCACTCTGAAGTCTGGTGAAGTGGTGAGGTGGAATGAATTGCGAAGTCTCACTGTCTTGAGATACCTCAGATTTCTGTGGTGATATTCAGAAGCCTTGAAGTTTATGGAAAAGAGACTGTACTTCAAGAAACTCTAGAGTTAATCGTTCTTGGATATGTTGGGGTTGAGCGGTGGTAGTTGTCTCCTCTTCTTCTCGTTTGAAGACTAGAGTTCCAGCATGCAAAGGAGAAGTCAGAGGTGAGGTGGAGGGAAATTTACTCTCAGAATGGGTTGTAGGTTTGGGTTTGCTTGCCATTCACATTTCATGCCCTCCTTCTAGCGCCAAAAATGTTGATGCCTTGAAAATTGTTGTATCAACATCGGGGAAAACCACCTAGTCCAGACCTTAAAGGCAACTCCTTTTCCATTTGGTGTACTAGCTCCGACTGGATATAATGGGACCAGTTTCCCAATGATTTGTAAATAGGATGGATAAGTAGTTGATTTTCTATTATCTAATGATAGTGATGGATGATTTATTCTAAAATGAAAAATTATAAGCAACTAATCTATCCCGGGAAATTTCCACTTTAGTGTAACTTTTGATGATATTTATCTACAAATAGGCATATAGATGACTCTATTTATAAATAAAGACACTAATTCATATGATAATTACTTTTTTCAAGTAGTTGAACAAAGTAATCATTAAAACATTATTACATTATTCTTCATATATCATTGACATAAATATGATTGAAAGAATAACATTCCTTAAACATTCAATAGTGATAAGTATATGGACTATTGTTAAAACACATACATATATCAAATGATAGCAAGATTGAATAAAAACTTATTCATATAAAAGAATGGAGCAAAGACATAGATAATATTACCATATGTAATTTGAATCTTTCCTGATATCGATTGCATTCAGATTCCATCTTCAAACTTAGAAATACTCTCACAAAAAGCAGTAGTGCAGATCTCATCAAAGTATTCTTCATTAAATTTAGAATAATATGCCAGTCTTCATAATATATATATATATTTATATATAATATATCATATATAATAATTTACATAATATAAATATATATATATAATATCATAATTATAAATAATAATATATATATATCATATATTATATATATATATTATATAATATATATATATATATTGAAATCCTTATCCAAGTTTTGATACAAAAATCAAGGACCCTTTTTAAAGACATGAAAGGGTCTACAAATACTATCTAAGCTAACTGATTATGAAATAAAAATGCTATGATGTGGTATAACCAAATCATGAAAATCTCCTTGAAATAAGTATGCTTGCAGTCGGTAGAATGATTCATTGTTTTGGCCAATCATCCTTTGGCCTGAGTTAGAAGATAGAAAGCACTGGTTGCAATTCTGGAGGATGACTTAGATGTGAATGCAGTTGGGCAGATACGTAGCATCATGAATTTCGGGAATCATGTAACCGATTGCATTGGTTAAACATTTCAGTGCTACCTTTTGACTGTAGGGTTTAACTAGGAAGAACCAAAAGGTGTCCCAAGTTAAGCTTTGGATGCCTGCTATTAATCTTTCCTTCTATTCTAAATCTTGTTTGCATGATTGTTCCAATGCTTTAACCGATGGAAATTTACATGGAGTGCACTCTGAAATCAAATTAGACAGATAAAGAGTATCATTAATTAACTCAATAAAGTTACTAGTTGTTGATCTACATCTTCAAGTTCCCCTTTTTGCTTTAATCAAATTTGATTGCCATTTTAGGAAAAGAATTTCCTTGCGTGATTCTAGAATTCTAGGTAGATTTGCAGCTTGCCCTTCACTGGTTTCTTGCTAGGCAAGGAAGTTTGTTAATGTCTCATCGACCTGTTCCAAATTCTTCCTTGCGTCAACTGATTTGTCAATCATTGATGAAGAAATCTCACATAGGGGCTCAGCAAGGGAAATATTATGACATAGTAAATTTAACTATTTAATCAATGCTTTATTGATCTGGAGAGCTTTAGATATGAACTTTGCTGGTTGAGGAAAACTTTTGAACTTTTCTATTTGTTGTAATATTTGAGCGATTTGCTCATATTTTGTTTTACTCATTTGTTCATTCATTGATTTCAGCTTGGCCAGTGCTAGGGATAGTTCCTTTTGTTTTTGAACTGCACTTTGGTCTATCCTTTGCTTCTCCTTGAGCAATTGCTTGTTTAGTGGATTATTTAATTGTTGTTGTGCTGCCAACTGCTATTCTAACTACTCTATCCTCTGTTGTCTTTTGGATACCTTTGCCTCCAATGAAACAATTGTCTGATCTTTTTCTTTGAGTAAATTGCTAACCTCTGATGCTTTATCCATAGTAGTTGTCATGTATGCCCTGGCATATTGAGAGAGTTTTGTGAGATCTTCGGAAGAATTGAATTCTTCTTTCCATACCACATTAGCCATCTTTATCTGTGCAGGTAAAAGGGAAGATTGATCAATCCTTCTTTTTTTCCTTTGTCTTTTTACTATAGCCCTATGTTTAGGGCTATAGAAGACATCTAAAGGTGGTAATTCTTCTATATGCAAAATGATTTCATCTAATGGATCCTTAGGAATTATCTCTACATCTTGACTTATGAGTAGGTCGCTGGTTCCTTCAGTTCGAACCATATTTGTTGATGTCTTGTGACAAATTGTCACTTCAGGTGTGCTAAAACCATACAAACTCTCAGGATTGCTTATAATGGAATCGAACTATTGCCATTCTTTAAGAAGCTTGGGATCAATCTGAGTATCTATATCCATGTGTTCACTGCCTTTTCCCTGTTCTTTCTCCTGTTTTGGCACTTTTTCTTTCTCAGGAACTTTTCCCACCGTAGGAGATTTGTCAACAGTTTGTTGTTCGGGCTCACTTGATCGGATTGTTGGGGTGGTGGCTAATAAGTCTAGAGGCAGAGCTTGCAACCTCTGTTCTCTAAGCATATTAAACATTTCCTGCCCTTCATCTTAATATCTTATCTTGGCCAATGATTTTACCTTAAATAATGATTCAGATGAGGAAAATAGGTCATCGAAGTCATCCTTTTCATGATCAAACATTGTAAGTTTGGCTTGTTCAAGAACATTATAGGCAACTTTTCTTTGATCATGTTGCCTGTTGGGAATTGTTGCAAGATTTAGCATTTGTATTTTTTCTACCTCCTTTTCTACATGTTTGTAATCATGAAGAGTGAAAACACCACATCTTAAAGGGAATGTAGGCCAAACCTGTTTCTTGGAATTTCTAAGGGTTTTGGATGTCCCTTTTGTTGTTATCTGATAGGCCAATTCCTGAGCTAACAACTTATCGAGTACATACAGGGGAAGGACATGGGCTCTTGTAAGGCAACCAGAAAGCCTTATATAAGTAAACTTGTCTTCTCTGAAACAATTACCTACTGCAGTCAAGTCGATCTCGGCTTCCTCAGAAATCCTGGGGATGAGCTTATCAAAAATAGCATAATATACAAGCAACATAAAACCATTGCAAATTTTATACAAATGATTTTTGTATTGAGCCTTCCATAACAGTTGATGATAAATATGGATTGGCTTAGGGTCCTGGGGAGTCCATCTCCATCCGAGTATCGGATATTTAGAATTAAAGCAAAGAGTATCCATAATATAAGCACTGTAATAAAAAGGGGGAATGGTCCTGGTAGTTTTATGTGCATTTGATCTAAATTTGAGAATTGTTGTGGCTAATTTGTCAGACAAAATGTTTGCCTAATCCATCACATAGCTACTTATTGATGCTTCCATCAGAGGGACCATTTCGATGGTGAACTTAGTAGAGTCATGTATTCTCCACATTCTACACATCATAGCTCTAGCATAACAATAAGGAGAAGCCAATGAATCCTCAGAGTACTTAATTGATGATTCATGCTTGTGCTTCTCGGGAAAATGTCTCCATTGCTTAATTAGGGCTAATTCTGACTCGTTTTCATTTGCAAATTTTTCAAGGAAGGCTTTGTCATACCGCTTTTCAGGATCAGGTAAGTTATACATCTTCCTTAGATCATCAGGCTAAAATGAGCCAAATATCCTCCTGTTAGGTGTGCAAAATGTTCTGTTTGGCACTAGAATTTCTTCTACTACCCATCTCACTACGTCAGTATATGGAAGGATTTTTTCTCGCGCTACTATTATGTGCAGATATGAACAAGATAAATCTCTGAGAGATGCTTCTGATTTGTTACTCGAGTCAATTGTGGCTTTCTCTGATATTTTCTCAAGCTCTTCTACTTCTATTAGATTGTAGATGCTCTCCTAACTAGTGTTTCCTAGACCGAGGCACGTAGTGTCTGAGATTAACCCTTTTTTGGTTGGTTCGGGATCTTTGGCTGGTTGTGTTGTTGCTGTAGGAGCCGTTGTTGCAGTTTTCTTTGATTTCTTTCCCATTTGTTTCAAATTTCTGATTTCAGTGGAATTCTGCACAAGCGATTGAAAAACCGTGATACAAAAAAATGCTGCTATAGACCAATATGATAATGAAAAAGAGTTACATCGATCAGTAGGTGATAATGGATTATAGTAAGATTTCCACGGATAAAATCTAAAGGAAAGATCTACCCATAACTACTTCATTGATTAGCCGCTTAACCTGTCAATAGTGGTAAGAAGGTTTTAAATGCCCATCATGTCATTTATATTCCAAATGATTCATTCAAGCGTGGCTCAGATTTCTTTGATGGATAATCAAATGTAAATCGCAAATAGGTGATCAGAAATGTTAAGGGAAAGGCTTTAATGTTTGTTTTAAATATCTTCGATCACCAAAAGGTGATACAATGCATGCAAACCTTTTAAATATATTCTCGACATATGCACCTCATTAATACATCGCAATCAGAGGATAGGTTCAGGCTTTATTATTCTATCATTGTGATTTCACCGATTCCAATTGTTGATTGCGATATGCTTTATCGCATCAGAGGATTTGAGCCCACTTTAAATCATGTGTTGGCTTGTTGTTGTCATCGCCGATTTGGCGATTGCGATATGTTTTATTGCATCAGAGGAATTAAAGGGCTGCTTTATATTGTGTTTGGCATTTGATATCTCCGATCTTTGATTGCAATTGCCTTTTTGGATTAGAGAGAATGAATGTGTTTTTTTGTAAGTTTCATTTGTTATTGCAATATGTTATATTTTGATCGCTTTATTGTAACAATGAAGAGTTAAAAAAAAAAAAAATTAAAGTCACACTTTTATTTTTATTCAAAAGGCTTTTAAAATGATTCATTTACCTTAAGCCTTTTTAATAAGGGTTTTCTTATGATGGGTTAATACCAATTTATTTACACATCTAGCTAAGTTTATCTTTAAAAGGGACCCATTTCATATTATGATTTTGTATAAAAATTTTATGAAATGGGGGGTTGTTGTACAGCACAATAAGACCCATCCATAATGATCAAAACTCACCTGCTCCCGATTTATCAGATTCCTGATCCTAAAGTAAGACTAGGTCACCTTCTGAGAAGACATGAGGTTTGAAATTCTTGTCAAATTGCACCTTGACTCGTTTCTTATGAGCTTTTTTAGCCAAGGTGGCGTCACGACAAGTTTCATCTAATTGGATTAGTTCCAAGAAACAATCCTCTTCCTTTGAAGTTTCGGTGGGAAGGTCGACTGCAAGCTTGAGAGATGAAATTTCACACTGAATCAGTAAGACTGCTTCTAGGCCATACACCGGCTGAAAGGGTGTAAATCTGGTTGCATTTCTTACTGATGTCCTATATGCCCATAAGGTCGAGTACAGGATTAGGTACCAACTCCATTTGTGGATTCCAATCATCCTTTGCAACATGTGCTTCAGGACTTTATTGATGGCCTCAACTTTTCCGTTAGCTTGCAGATAATATGGAGTAGAACTATCGTGGGATAGTCCTAATTTGGCAACCAATTCAACCATCATGTGATTGCGGAAATGTGATCCATTATCTGTGACTATAGCTTGTGGAACACCAAATCTAGAGAATACATGATTGAAAAAGAAAAGAGCAGTTGTTTCACCGCTATTATTTAATGTAGGCATCGCCTCAGCCCATTTTGTAAAATAGTCAACTGCGACTATGATATACCCATGCCCCCTGGCTGAGGTGGGGTTACCTGTCACGAAATCTATGCCCCATTTGGCGAATGGCCCAACAACAACTACTGGATGCAGAGGTGCAGGTGGTAGTCTGGTTTTACGGTCAAAGATTTGATAAGCATGGCAACTTTTGACTACGATTATGTAATCTTTGAACATAGTAAGCTAGAAGTAACCTGCTCGTAAGATGTTTTGTGCCATAGCGTAACCAGATTAATGCCCCCCACACGCACCTGAGTGGCAATCATTCAGGACTTTTTCAGCCTCCTCATGGGTGAGGCACCTTCGCAGAACTAGATCGATACCGTGACAGTAAAGTGTATCACCGATGATCATGTAGTCTTTTGCTTGGTATTGAGTATGTTGTTATTTCGAGCGAGAGGTATTAGGCCTATTTGTTTGGGTTTGGAGATAGATTATTATATGTCCATACCACGGATCACTCAATGATATCAAAAACAAAGATTCATCCACAATTGATGCTTTGAATGTTGAATCGTTGGACGACGATGGGAAGTCGCATAGTAACTCCACGAAAATTAGATATTTATTTGATTTTGATTTTACGAATTCCAGATCAAACTGTTGCAAAATGGCTATCCATTTCAAATATTCGCCCCCTAGTAACTGACACGACAAAATGAAAGTCATAGGGTTGCAATTGGATAAAATGGTAGTTTTTGCAAAAGAGGATATAGTGTCGAAATCTTTGTACTACTTGAATAGCTGCAAGAGTCAGCTTTTCAACATAGGGGTACTTGCTTTCTGTATCATTTAAGTTTCAACTTAAATAATAGACAAGATGTTCCATTCCATTGTCTTCTTGAACTAAAACCATTGTGATGGTCATATCTGCTGCAGCTAGATACAGGTTAAAGTCTTTTCGATAGTCAGGAGCGTACATTAGTGATGCTTTTATTAGGGATTCCTTTAGAGCATCAAAGGAAGCTTGTGCAACCTGATCCCAGTTGAGGGGTACTTCTTTTTTGAAAAGGCGTGTATAAACTTTAGCAAGTTTGGCGTAATTTGGAATGAACCTCCTCAGAAATTTTTCTTTCCCTTGGAGTTTCTGAATCTGAAGCAAATTTGAAGGTGGAGGCATATCAATGATTTTCTGAACCTTACATGGGTCGAGTTGAATCCCGTCCTTAGAAACTACGAATCCAAGTAATCGACCAGAACCGACACAAAACACACACTTGTGTGGATTGAGTCGTATCTTATAGTGTCAGCAATGTAGAAATATAGCTCTCAAATGTTGCGGATGGTCAGTTTGATTTCGTGAATGAGCCGGTAGATCATCGAGATATGGTTGAATGATGTTCTCGATGTTGTGGAAGGTGTAGTTCATAGCCCTCAGAAAATTTTCCCTTGTGTTCGTTAAACCGAAAGGTAGTTTGCGGTACGTGAATGTGCCCCACGAACATATAAATGTAGTCTTCGATTGGTCCTATGGGTGGATATTTATTTGATTATACCCAGAAAATCCATCCATGAATGAAAAGATTTCGCATCCAACACATTCATTAATTATCTGGTCGATGAAGGATGTAGGGTAGTTGTCCTTTGGACAAGCTTGATTTACATCCCTGTAATCAATGCACACTCTAATTGTTCCTTGCTTTTTCATCACAAGAACAATATTCGATACCCAATCAGTTAGAGTAACTGGGTAAATGAAACCAGCGTGTAAACGTTTTCAACTTCTTCCCTGATGGCAATGACTTTCTTTAGGGGTACTTGCCAAAGCCATTGTCGTACTGGTTTGACATATAGATACATCTTGATTTCTTGTTCAACTATGCTCGAGTCAGTTCCTAGCATTTCTTCATATGACCATGTAAAGACATCTCTGTATTCGCGAAAGAGAGCGCAATATATTTCCAGTTCTAATGAAGAGAAAGATTTTCCAACATGAATATTATCTATAACATTAGGTTTGGTCGAGATATTTATGGAAATAATTTATTCAATATTGGACAGATTTTGCTCAGAATCCACCATATTTACAGTATTTGATAGAAAATAAAAAACTGAAGGATGATTAAGGTCATTGGAATAATCTTCGTTGTAATCTGAAAGACGGGAACAATGGTGGTAATCTTCCCATGGTGCCTCTCCTATCATCATTGACTGAATGATTCCTTCGTCTGTAGAATGTACATGCGACCAAGGATCTGAAGAGGTGCCATATTCCTCAGACCTATCTATCCAAACACTCGATGAGCATTGATTTGGGTTTGCCGCCTAGGCCAAGAAAATTGATTGCTACAATATTTCTATTGGGCTTGGAGGCAATACCTTGCGATGATCCATGCTAACAAAATTTGTATGTTCATCCATCGAATGCTTTTATTGTCATTGATGATCTTGAAAAGGGTGGTCAGCCTAAAGTTTTCCAACAACTCATTGACATCATGCAAGTAGATGCCCCCTCATCAATGATTGTTTGATGAACAGTTTTGCTGAGGGCTTTCACTTGTATGAGAAAAGTGAGTTGAGACAGTAATTGAGGTTCATATCCTTTATGATTAAAGGCCACAAGATTGGAATCCGCTGGGTCAATCCCACCTATTGCTGATAATAGAGCCTGCTTTTGAGAGGGGCAATTTTGTAGTACTTCAAGTGTTGACATAGCGGATGGCGATTGGGCCAGGTCCTCTACTATATTATAATTCTGTGTTGCTCGAGCATGAGGATTAAATGTCAATTTGTGTACTACTCCCTTTGGCGGCTTTATTGTTAGTTTAGGAATGATGGGTGGAACAACTTCGGTCGAAGTTGTTGTCGAACTACTAGGTTGATCTGTAGCCTTATTGTTCGACATCTATGGATTCCCATAATCTTTGTTCCTGGTCAATATCAAAACATCATTTTTTTTTTTTAAAGGACAACATAAGCACTTGGGATGGGGAAACATTGTCACTAGCAACCAGATTGGTTTCTGGGTTTGAAAATGGATCAGTCAACACCACTGAAGTATTTGAATTCTTAACGAACTTCTTGACCTTAGCTTTATGCAGACATTCTTTCATCTAATGGTCTCAATTGCATATGAGACATGGTTGACTAGATTTCTTTTGCCCATAAGGGTTTCCAGAAGATTTTTCAGGAGTCGAATCTTCCTGTTTCTTCTTTTTGTTTTCCCTTTCTTCTTGCCCCCTGGTTGCTTCGGTTTTATGCCTTTGTCGATCGACACAGCATTAACGTCCGAGGTAGGAAGTTTGTCATTTTCCTTTTTACTGGAAACTACAAGGGCTTTACTAGATGGGGCCTTTGCAGTTTGCGTAATTGAGGTGCCAATCACATCGTTGCCGGCATGAGAGTCCCTATTCAATTTAGGAGGGGGAGGAATGGAAAATTCTGGTCTAGGAGCATCAGGAATTTTGTCATAGAGCATGCTAGACTGAGTATAGATCAAGTCTAGATATTGTTCATAAGCAATGACATGCTCTTCAGTGACAACTGCTCCCTTAGCCACATCTTCTATAATAGAAGGTAACAATGGCTTAATAAACCATTCAGCTACAAGCTGATCAGGAAAATATGTCTTTACCATTTGATGGTGATGTGCCACTCATGAATATGATCAGATATGTGAGTGGTTGTTGTCTGTTTAAAATTGGTAAGGAGCTCCGTTCCTATTTCGTACCTTATAAGTAACTGAAAATGGGTTAACAAGGTGGTGGTGAGGGTGTTGAAGTTATCGAATGAAGCTCTAGGCAATTTGATGTACCATTTTTCTGCTAGACTAGTTAGCATTCACTGAAAAAGGCGAAGCCTAATCGAATTGAGAGTGTTGGACAAACACCAAAAATGAAAGGTCATTAAATGATTCGACGGATATTCACCTGGATTTCCATTGAATTTAGGAATATCTGAAGAAGTTTATGAGGAATCTCTAGCCACCAAGGGGCGTAAGAAATTGGATCATTTGTTAGCCGATTTAGATCTGGTAATTCCAAAGTTGCTACAAAAGGCAACTGTTGATTTAGGTTTGGCGAAGCATACCCAGGATAAGATGGGATTTCCTGAGCAGTGGGTCTCTACATACCAACATTATGTATTTGATGTTGATAGCTTTGATAAGGTTGATGGGCATAACCATTATAATATGATTGATGGTAACTATTTTGAATATACAGCTGCCCATTACCGGCAAAGCTTTGTTGCTCAGGTCCTCGGTAACCTTGCTGGAATTGCGATTGTTGATATTGCACCAGCCAAGGCTGTGAGACCATCTGTTGTTGTCCAATACTGGATGTTTGACTAAGATGAGGGGTGATAATACCCGTTTGAGCCTGAGTCACTTTAGTTAAGGAGCCACTAATTGGCGGTTGTGATTGAGTCACGGAGACAAGAGGTTGTTGTATTACGACCTGAGAGACTTGAGGTTGATATACAATAGGCAGCACTTGTACTTGCGACACCATCATAATACTCGGTGTAGTGAGAATGTTTGACACAGGTTGATTTGGTTGCATTGAATATAACTCTTGGCTGTTGAGGCAGTATTGGCACCCAACCACTGGATGCAATTCCAGCTTGACCCAAATTTTGTTGTGAACTCTCATATGGTTGTTCTCCCGGAGGGAACAATGAAAAGGCATACTGCCTCCCATATGGCGGAAATCTAGTGTTCAAAGGGTAAATTGGTCTTTCGAGACTAGACTGCCCAAATTGATATTGATGTGAAGGATCAATTTGTTGAGTCTCAACATAAGAAACTCCAAATAAGATTCTGGATGAAAAAATAGGAACAGACCATGATGTCGAAACAGTCCCTAGGTGGACTCCATTTAGTGGTTGAGAACTAGTTGGGACAAATGGTATACCATCGAACATTGTCGGAGTAGCAACGGGAAGTTCTGCTTCTGCTATATCAGATGACACAGTCCTAGATGTCGATGGTTGTTCAAACATATCGAGTCTATCCAAAATATTTCCTAGCGATTCGACAGGAACTTGCGATGAAGGGTGATCAAAAGAACTAACTTCTATGGTAGAAGGATATAGGTGGATCCCAGTTCCAAAATGCAATGGGGTATTGGATGGAAGATCCTCTGCAATCTCTTCTATAGCAATCAGTCTAAGTGGAAGAGGTAGACCGTCAAGTCTGTTAAATATTTCTGGTGCTGAGGAAGGTATGGAATCTGTAGCGACAAATGTTGGAGGGGTGACACCTTCCAAATTAGCCCTAGATGGAGCTGGTTTAGGAATAGAAGTGTTTACCATTACACTACGATAAGTTCTAATGTCCTCTTGTAACTGCATAACTTCTTCTGTAGAGGCAGGGATACCATAAATAATTGGAGTAACTAGAGTCTCTAATGATGTTGAAACACAAGTTTCAAACAAACTAGGAGATTTTGACCTAGTTAAACGAGATTGCTTGGCTCGAAATGGTTTCATTTCTGGAGTCAAAGATGGTTGACTCGTTAGTCTCTGCAAATGACGGGGATTTGATTGACTTTCTTCCATGATTGTGGATTATGTTGGCATTATGATACATATGTTGTACTTGATGGCAACCCACTCATCTCAGATGATAAATTATAGTGCAACAAAGTTCACGCACTTTCATGCAGAGAAAAGTTCCTTTCATGCAAAGAAAAGTTCTCACACTTTCATGTAGAGAAATTTTCCTTTCATGCAGAGAAAAGTTCACGCACTTTCATGCAGAGAAAAGTTCACACACTTTCATGCAGAGGAAAGTTCACACACTTTCATGCAAAGAAAAGTTACGCACTTTCATGCAGAGAAAAGTTCACTCACTTTCATGCAAAGAAAAGTGCACGCACATGGGAAATCTTATGGTTGGTTCATGGTATTAGTCTGAAATTTTTTTGATCCTATGGTTTTGGTCCGTGGTATTGCATCCAAAAGAATTGAACCCAAGTATTGGGTCCGTGGTATTGTTTCTCGATGGTTTTGGTCCATGGTTTTGAGTGAGGCCTAACCTATAAAAAGGAAAGGAGATCATTTGGCTAATCACAAGTGTTGAAAATCTTAAGAAGATCAAGATCTGAATTTTCTAATAATCGGTTGGTGAGACATAGTTGAATCTGAATCAAGGAGAAACCAGAGCATTATAAGTCAGATCTACTGAAGAGAGTGGCAACGATGCAATGAGGAGGTGCGCAGAACTAGAGAAGAAGCAGGTGCGGAGTTGCATAGACTCGTCACGGAAGAAGTACAGATATCCGCAGGTTTCCTTCGGTGAAGTTGCAGACCTTTCCTGAAATATATTTTAGCTATCTTTTATCTGTTTCTGCAGAGATCTGGGTTTAAATTAGTGTCTGGTTACTAGTGTTATTTTCTGGTTACTGCATTCTGAGAAGTTATTTGTTCAAAGGAGGTTGGGTGATGCACATGTACATGATGTTTTGGATCCAGTTTGAAAATTGATGAAACGTGTCCCTGGAAGGAAATAGAAGGTAGTAGCCTTCTGTAGGTCAGCACCTAAGTATTAGTATTTCAGCTAGTACAAGAGCGAAGGGGGTTGTAGCTCCCTTCCAGAAGAAGCTGGAAAACGAGAGAGGGTTGTAGCTCTCTGCAGGTTGTAGCCTACGTACTGGCAAAGGATTGCACTAGTACAAAAACATTGTAAAAAGAAGTTTCCAATTGAAAGAAGATAGAGACATATTGCAGCAAGTGGTTTTCACCCACATTGGGTTTCCACCTTATATCTGGTGTTCTTTGGTGTGACTGTCTATGTTTCTTGTTACCGTTTATTATTATATGGTTCTGACATACAGATCAATGGTTAACACCTAAAGAATAAATTACATTAAAATCTAGAAGGTATATACAAGTTTCATTAGTCAGATCTGCAAGTGTTTATTGGAAAAGATTTGATAATACTGATTCACCCCCCTCTTTAGTATTATTTCCAACAATTGGTATCAGAGCAGGTCCTTTAGAAGAAGCTTGATCGCTTGAAGGAAGATCTATCATCATGAGTAACTACGAGAGAGAAGCATCGATTAGGCCACTAATTTTTGATGGGACCAATTTCGTCTATTGGAAGGTAAGAGTTACTGCCTATCTTCAATCTCTTGGTACAGAAGTCTGGGATATCATAGATATAGGGTACACTTTTCCATCAGCAACTCCCATAGATCTGGTTGAGAAGAAGCAGTTTGAAACAAATGCAAAGGTTGTCAATACTCTATTAGGATGTCTATCTCAGTCGGAATTCGTCAAGTTTGTGCAGTATAAAACCACAAAAGAAATATGGGACAATATTGTTCTGAGCTATGAAGGAGATGAATAGGTAAAACGAGCAAAACTTCAAACCCTCAGAATTCAGTATGAAAGTCTCAGAATGTACAATGATGAAAGTGTGGCTAACTATTTCCTACGAATAGATGAGATTGTTAATTGTATGAAAAACTTGGGTGAAGAAATAAAAGAGGCTATTGTGGTTGAAAAGGTTCTAAGATCTTTGTCTCCTAAGTTTG
>APFE030783571.1:0-13241 GCA_000404065.3 Pinus taeda
GTTTTGTGTGGGCTCCCATCAGCTTTGGATAAAGAGCAATCATGACCTCCATCGCTTAGATAAGATCTATCAAATTTCTCACTTGTAAGAGGCTAAGTCGAAGGATCTGCTAGCCTTTAAATGTTACATTTCTGCAAGATCAAAGAGAAGTTTTAATGCCTCTACTTGGATTTGAGTGGCACCCTCTTCAAAAAATTTCATTATCCAAAATAGAGATATTTAGCTCTTTCCTAATGGAGATTCTTAGGTATATAATCTATACATCAAAATCATTGGTGCATGCCTCCATCAAGAATCCTCTAATCTTTCTTCATCCCCCTCCACACCAGCGCCCGCCCCCCCCCAAGCCCCCCTACTGGGTTGTTCTACTTTCAAGACACTTTCGAGGAGCTCCCACCCTAGAGCTTAAGATAGACTTCATTAGATCATCAAATAGAGAAACTCTAAGAAGGCCCAATGCTAGAGAAAAACTACCTTAGCATAAAATATGACTCTCCAAACTCTACCATGAAACCAATATTCTATTTGCAGTTTCTTCCTCCTAGCCTTATGTTAGCAAAGATGGGTCTCCTCAATCTAAGGCTCCTCCTAGGCTCCATCCTGGGATTACGAAGTCAGCCTCCATAAACCCCATGCACTATCCTAATGACCCTCTCAGAAAATGCATCAGATCCTTCACAATGATTGAGGGCTTGCATGTCGACACCTCTCCTCTCCCGTCCCCTCTCTTCCAGCCTCAACTTCTAGTTCCATAACCACTTGACATGTTCTTATGGAGATTTCACTATATATTCATTGTTTGTCTTTGCCATTCTCTTTCTTGGAATATATTAGCTTCTTTTAGTTCTATTATTAGACATTTCCATGTTGTTATCATGGTAGCTATAACAGTTTCCTTAGCATTCGCACAACGAATGACATTGGAAGTAATCTTTTAGTCCCACTGACTTAATATCCGTGATCATTCATTGGAGAATGAGAAAATTATCCATCTTATATTATCATGGCATCATATAAATGCTAGAAAAAGGAAATAAGTAATTAGAACCCTACCATACTAGTATGAAAATAATTATTCTTTACAAAATTAGTTTTCTTTTTGGGGGAGCTTATTATGGTGCCTAAAGATTGAAGAAAGGAAAAGGGAATTACAATGTGCACACATGTATATAATAGTGGGGTGCATTCTAAAGCCTCACTGAATATGTAGGTGATTGATAACTTTGTCTGTATTTGCGATGATAGTTTGCACACATGTATATAAAAGTGGGGTACATTCTAAATCTTGATTGAATATGCAGGTTATTAATAACTCTATCTATATTTCTAGAGAGAGAGTGTGTGTTTTCAATTCATATCCTACTTATATATCCATGAGACCTTTTTCGGTATCATCTTAAGTCAGGATTGATTTTGGTTCATATAAAATAAATGCTAAAATCAATTCATATCCTACTTGTATACCACAAGACATTTTTCAGTCCCAGCTCAACTCAGGATTGAATTGCGTTCAGATTAAAGAAATGCTAAAATTAAGTATCATTAAATTATCTCGTGTAGGATCTGATATATATGGAAGCATTTAGTTTATTTTAATCCCCCAAGAGTTTTTGAGGAGAAATGGGTACCTTGGAATGAGACCATAGAAGTGCTCGCGATGATTGACATGTTGCTAAATAAGGCAGTTAGGTCGAATATTCTTGAATCCTCATCAGAGACATTACCACACCCATTACTACATCTCACACTAACATTTTTTGGAAATATTACTTTCACTAAAATTTCATTCGAGGAAATAGAAAAAGATTCAAGAAACACCCAGAAGCCTATCGTGATGAATTTTAACCGTTGATGTATGAATTTGAATGTCTTAGTGGTAAATAAATACAATTAGGTAGTATAATGGATATGTGTGTGCTATTTTAAATAACCATGCTTATGCCTCCTGAAACCAAGCTTGGAAGGAAGATAGATTTCCTCCTATGAAATAAACATATGCATGCCTCCTCAAAACAAGCTTGAGAACGACATAAATTTACATGGTCTTCCTTGATCCTAGCCTTGCACCTTGCCAACACTTCTCGAGTATATTTCAGTACGGGGGAAAAATATTTCTACAAGGTTTTGGATATCTCTGAAATATATGAAGCATGTCACTCCAACTGATATGTGGGACTATTGGTTTCATTGGTTATTTCTGAAAATCATGGATGCTTCTCAGACATAGTAAATCATATCGGCTTCAATTAGAGAAATGTGGGGAATACTGAGAATTTCACTGGGATGTCTACAATTTTTGTTAAGAAACTGCATGCGTACCACACATCTGATCGCTCTCCTTCTGTATAAATTCTGCAAACATGACTGTTGTCACAACAAGACCTTTAAATCAAGCAAAATAATCAATTTGATAACAACAAATCTCAGTAACAATAATGAAAGGCAAAGAGGACTGAGGAAGATACCATAGGCATGACCAATAATATATTTATATCTAAAGTCGATGGTGAGTGCCAAGTAGATGCACATGAGAATCCCATTTATTTATGTAATGTATATTTTACCATACATCAGCTTTTGAGGTGTGCATAACTTACACCCATGGAAGACAAATCAAGCATGAGTATAGATTCATTATTGAAAAGGTATATGAGATGACTTCCTGACTTCCCACTATTGCTGCCAAGTTAGCCACTATGAAGCTTGGCCATAATTCAACTTTTAAATGTAATTCATTTTTAGATTAACACTCATACAAGTGTCCTAGTTTTTGATTCAAAATTCTTGTTAGAAAAGAAACTTTGGAAGTGTTGATGACCCCAATATGACCAAATTGTTTCAAAAGTCTACAAGTCTCTCCAATTCAGTGAAAAAGCATATTCTATGCTCCTTTGTTATATAAAATACAACTTCCCAGCTTTTCAATATCTTCAAGGCATAATGGAATTATATGCTATCTTGATGAAAATGTGCTCACCTAGTACCAGCATATACAAGTTGCTCTGTATGTCCTCCTTGAGTTGGGAAATAAATGCAACCTCCCCCATGTAGGGGAGAATCAAACAAGGATAGAGAACTCCTACGAAAACTATCTGCCATTACATACCATATTTTAAATTGATTATTTCTTGTTGGATTTAAGTGTAGTGGAACCAAATACATTTTCTCACCTTCATTTCCATCTATGAGAAGTGTCCTAAATCAACAAACATAAACTTATCACCTACCAATCATCCCTGATATTCCTCAATATCAGCATAGAAAGTAAAGTTTCTTTTGTAATTAAGAGCTAAAGAGATTTTGGTTTCAGTTGTAGTGCCATCCATTTGTTTAAGCTCTTTTTATGTTGATGTGTAGTAGGTGGATCATTGCCCCTATCTATCTATCATGCAAGGGTTATTGTCCTTGGGGATAATTCATTGCCATCTTGTTGGTTGTTTTCTTGTGGGGTGACATGGGTGGTGATACACTGAAGTTTTAACAAACGGTGTCTTTTTCTTTAATTCACCACCTAATGGAGCCTGATTGGTAGCTAGCACATGTTGTGGTGTGTACTGTTGTTTCTTATCTTCCAATATTACTTCAACCGCTGAGTCTTCATCTGATGTATCAGTACCTGTAACATTTTTTGCTTCGGCCTCCTTGGATTCTCCTTGTTTTTCTGGTATCTGGTTTGATGTTTGTGTTTGGTTATTGACCATTAAAGGCTAATCATATGATGTGTCAGTGTCATTAAAGATTTGTGCTTCTGCTTCAATAGTCTTTGCTTGTGTCTTAATAGAAATATCCTATAATGTTATTTTCTTCTTTTTATACCAGAGTTTCATGAATTTATTCTGGATATTAATATTAATAGTACCCACATATTCCATCCAAGGATATCTCAAAACAACATCCATGTTATCCATATCTAAAATATAAAAATCACAATGCAACACATACTTATCCATAGAAAGCTTCAAATCTTTATAAACTTGAACATCCTCATCATCAACCTGTGTGTTCAATGTGTTTTCTTGAAACTTGCAATTTTTTGCCAAATTAACATTGATAAAATGATGCTTGCAGCTAGGATTTATAGACACAATGATCTTCTCCTTCTGAATACATCCATGAATCTGCAATAAGGAGATACCAATAGAAAACAACCCTTTAGGTTTCTTGGTTTCCTTCCTTCTTGTAAAAATAAAATCTTTGCTAGGTTGTGTGCCTGTCTGTCTGAGCTTAGTAAGAGGATCCAAAAAATTAGATTTAGGGTCAAAGCGGCCACAAATGGAGTTTGCGAGCATCTCCCAAGTAATTGTCCTTGGATAACATTTAGAATGCGACTACCACCATTGCCATCTTTCTTGCTACAAGTAAATGGATGCCACACGTAGTTTAGTTTCATCATCTACGATGTGATTCAAAGTGAAATATTCTTTCATTTGTGCCAGCCATATTTCCAGATTAGAGCCATAAAATTTGTACATCTTCATCAAATTTCAATCTAAGAACTGGAATTTCAGATTCGCACTACAGCTATCTCGCCTTCACAAATTTTTTTGAAAAAGATTTGATTTTAAATCAGCGATATCTACCTCATCTGTACTCTGATTCGACTGAATTTTTTTTGGAAATTGGGTATATTTTCACAAAGAAACCTGATCTACAATTATATTATGCAAATATTGCCCCAGAACATATCAATCTGATCTGCAAACTCGCAAACCCTAAAAATGTCTACAACACAATTGATTTAGCGATATCTCCCTCATCTAGACTCGGATTCGGCCGATTGTTTTTTTCAAATTCGGTATTTTTTACCAAAAACTCAGATCTGCAATTAAATTCTATAGATTTTCCACCAGAACGTACAGATCTGATCTGCAAACTCACCGCCCCGAAAAACATTTACAGAACAGTTGATTTTAAACCAGTGATATCTCCCTCATCCGGATTCTAATTCGGCCGATTTTAGCTTTCCTTTTCTTTTCTCTCTCTTTTTTTTAATTTTTAATTTTAATTTTAATTTTTATTTTTTTAGATTGGGTTTTATCACAAAAAAACTCAGATATGGAATTAGATTTTGCAGATTTTGCTCCAAAACATATATATCTGATCCAAAAGCTCTTCGCCCCTAAAAATGTCTGCAACATAGCTGATATTTAAATCAGCGCTAACTCCCTCATCCGAACTCTGATTTGGCCGATTGGTTTTTCAAATTTGGTATTTTTTTGCAAAGAACCCAGATCTGCAATTAGATTATGCAAATATTGCACCATAACATACAAATCTGATCTTCAAAGTTGTTGCCCCAAAAAGTTCCTGCAACATAATAATAAAAATTCTTCTTTGCCCAAGAAAGTTCTCTGATACCACTTTTTATAGATCTAACCCGAAAATATATAAGAATACAAATATACCCAAGAAATAATAAGATATAAATAGATAGCAATGCTTCACTTTATTAATAGAACCCTTAAGGTAGGGCAATACCATACATTCACTCCTTAATGAAGGAGAACACTCCATAATCCGTACACCTATTCATACAATAATCCTTGACCTCTCTCAATGGGGAGTCTCTAGCCTCTATATAGGTCTCATACATACAATACCATGGGTCATTACCATGGTTCCCTGAATACCATCTATCTAATTCCATGAGCTTATTACATTATTGCTAACTACTTATGGTCCCTTACATAATATGGGTTAACCACCTTATTTATTACTGTAGCCCATCCCATTATTACATTATTCCCTTCGGTACGTCTCTTTGTACCCCATATTATCCCCCCTATGTTATACTACATGATTCAATTATATTAGCATCCACTCTCTCAAATTTTTTTTTGTAGAGTACTAAATATCTTACATAAATAATCACATCCATTTGAAAAGATTCCTATAAGGGAATTTTGTAAGCCTTGACAATCATTTGCTGAAAACATTAATTTAACTTTTTAAAGATTTTGTAAGACATACTAATAAGCTAGACTAGCTTGGATCCTTTTCTCATAGGTGATTTATAGAAAGTTAAAAAAAAAAAGACAAATCTGTAATGCAAAAGACTATGCCTCTAAAAGACTCTCAGCGATCCACTTTGTTCTTACAAAGGATATTAAACATGCAATAGGCTCAGATGGCTCTGAAAACCCTAGCCAAAAATTTGACAAAGGGCATTGTACCTATAGAATGGGTAAGAATTTTTCCCCTTATAACACTCATCTTGAAATAACCCTAGTGCTCAAACAACGGAGTAAGGATTAATTAACCTCAACTCAAGGTAAAAAAGTTGAGAGAATATCGACAACCTTAAAGGTAAACAAAAAAACTTACCCGTTAAAGCAGATAGGAGGCATAGAGACACAACAAATCACATGGATTTGCATGACAGAATATGAAGAATGGTTTTGCCTTCAGAACATTGTTTAACCAATATAAATATGAAAACTTTTTTTTAGTCATGGAACCAAAGACATTTGGTCACCTTAATTCACAACTCTGAGAAGTGTGCCAAATTAGAAAACATAGCCTCGGCTCCTGTCTACCATGACTAATATTCTTCAATATAACCACACAAAATAATGTTTCTTATGTAATTAATAACTAAAGAGTCAAACGAAAATGCCTCTCTCTAAAAACATTAAAGAGGGAAACCTATAATGCAAAGGGCTATGCCTCTATGAAACTCCGAGCTATCTACTATGTTCTTCTGAAGGAAGCCAAACATGTATTAGGGTGAGATGGGTTTGAAAATTTCTACAACCTTAAATGAAAATAAATAACTTACGAGTTAAACTTACAGATAAGAGGCATAGAGAAGCAATGCGTGGCATGGGTTTTCATAGTAGAATGGGTTCAAATGGGTTTGCATCTAGAACCTTGATTAACCAACATAACGGGTATGGGAACAACCATCTCAGAAAACCCTTCCAACTACCTTCAATCCAATGATTTGACATTCTCCAATAGTCTACGATATAATCCAATGGTTCAGAATGATGACAGGTGTGAAATACTTCTCAAAGGGAATGTCTTACGACGTAAATATACATATCACATTAAAACATATAACATATAAATAGTACTTATAAATTAACACCTATTTTACCATATAAATTAAAATAATATATGAAATATAAATATTACTTAAAAATTAACATCCATTTCAACATATAAATTAAAATAATGATTGCATAAACATCTTTAAATTTAATTAATAAGTGATAAAAAATTAATATTTTACAATATAACAAGATTATACCTAGAAGAGAAAGATATAGAGAGAGAGGGAGAGAGGGAGATGAGGGAAGAACATCATAATTCCATGGGATAACACCATGGTTTATCAATACTATGGGCCATATATGCTTTTGATTATTATGTTACAGATCTAGGCTTTTAATTATTCAATTACAATAACATGGGCCAATACCATGGCTTATCAATACCATATGCCAAAAAACCATAACTTATTTCAAAATCAAAATATTTTGCAAATACTTTATTGTAATTTAATTTGATAACATTTTTTAATTAAATCTAAAATGAAAAAGGTTATAATTACTATTGAGGTATATCTAAACCCTCCATCCTCACGAGTACTAAAAATATCCCCATAGAGAGGATAGATGCATTTTAACCAAGGATCAAAGTAGAGAGAGAAAACAAAGTTACTAACAATGATCGAGGAAAGAAAGTGCATAATTCTTTTAAGTCTTTTATTATTGTATTTTCTTTGACATGATTGATCCAAAATATATATTTAATATTTAACAATCAATTATATATATTTTTAATTTAGATACTTTTTAAAATATAATACAATGGGATCATATTTAAGAGAGAGAGTGAGATGCAAGAGGAATAGAGTGGGGGGAGAGAGACAGATGCATTGATTTTAGTGTAGATGTTGATTTCTAATCGTATTTGATTGCTTGCACTAGATGCATTGATTTTAGTGTAGATGTTGATTTCTGATTTGATACAACTAGATGTGTGATTTACATTAATTTCAAAGTAATTAGATTAATAATGTGCATTTATTTTAGTGTAAGCACATCTCTTCCCCCTCCATCTATATCTCTATCTCCAATTTTCTCTCCTTCTTTATCTCTTTATATCACCCCCCAAACATACACACTCTCTCTCCACATCTATCTATATATCTCTCTCTCCATCCTTTTTCCACTCCCTTTCTCTCTCTTTCCCTTCTCTCTCAACACTTCTCTCTCATATCTATATCTCTTCCTCATCCCCAAAACATGAAAACTCTCTCTCAGTGTGCACACATAAACATTATTCATGAAGTGAATTGATTTATTTGTTACAATAATTCAACCATTTTTACAATACTTGAATTTTTATCTTAAATAAAATGATCTCTTACCCAAAATGTCTTCTTCTTAAAACTATAAATTGTTCGTAATTCACTATATTCTTATTATTCAAAATTTCTATTGTTCAAGATTCTTACATTGTCACTTTGCACTTGAACATTTTATTTCATCATTTTTCATCATTCATGTTACTAAGAGTCTCTCTCATATTAACAAACTTAAACAAAGTTAAAGTTAAATTGACCTATTAAACATATGTAGCATATTTAAAATAATCAAAATAATTATATGTTCAACAAATTTTGTATGACTCCACACGACTGAAACCAGCATAGATCCATCTTAACTTCAGATCTATCAAGATTCTAGAGGGATCAAATCTCTCAAGGTGCAAACATTTCCTCAAGTTTTGCACTCAAAAAAAAGTTTGCACCTCGAGATATTTAATCCCTCTCGGGGCTTGATAGATCCTAGGTTAAGATGGATCTAAGTTGGTTTACAAAACTAAATCATCATGAACCATTAGATATGTAAGAACTTCTCATCAAATCATTATGAAAGTCTAATCAAGCATATAATCCAAATCCTTCATCAAATCATTATCAAATTCTATTTAAGCGTGTAATCCAAATCCTTGATCCAAATCCATGGATCCATAGATAATGAGTATTATGCAAAAAATATTATTTTGTTTTGACATTCAAAGGTTTAGTTGTTGCATGTGTGTTTCTTACATTTTCAATTATGTTTCTTGCAAATTAAAAACTAAAAAATCAATTATATTTTTGTGAATTAAAAGCTATGAAATCAACTATGCTACTATGTTGCCTATACATCCATATAATTTCTACTTCATTACATATAAAAAATATTAATTATTAATTTATTTTATGAAAAGATAAAAGAGTTTTTTTTTTCAATTAAACAAAAGATTTACCTAATGTAAATATGGAAACATGTTTTACAATCTTTAAAATTAAATTAACACTTAGGCCTCTAATATTCATATTTTTGGTTTCACAGCTCAAAAATCTATATTTCCAATTTTAAAATCTAATTTGCAAATAATCCTTCAGATCATTTAAGGAAATTGAATTAAGATGCGAACACTCTTCCTTTCCTAAATTTACATGCACCTCCAGCTAATGTCTGTAGTGTGATGCAAATAGCTATGTTTATGGTAATAATGGTGGATTTGAAATCAGTGACTAGTGAAGATTGCAACGATATTTCAGTCAAAAGTCGTGAACTCTAATGTATGTAGGGTTATTCAAATTTAATCCATGATCTATCTCGAATTTGAATCTACTTAGAAAATCATTCTGTGGTTTTCGATTTTTAACAATTTTAGACATATTTAAGTGCCATTTCTGCTATAGAATTACATTGATACTTGTAAAACAAAGAAGCTCGCTTGCACTTCAGCTGGGCCATGAAGATCTCTACTCTAAAAATTGAGTGAGATGTATGCTCCAATGTTGAATCATCTAACATAAATCAAGTAGATATTCCAGTTATAAGACATCACAATTTTAGATAGATTTAAGTGCCATTTCTACTTTAGAATTACATTCATACTTGTAAAACAGAGAAGCTCGCTTGCAGTTCAGTTGGGCCATGAAGACCTGTACTCTAAAAATTGAGTGAGATGTATGCTGCAATGTAAAATCATTGAACATAAATCAAGTAGATATTCCAGTTATAAGACATCAAGTATATATTCCAGTTACAAGTTTCAAATATTCCCATAACAAAAATTATGCCACTAGAAATTCTGACACTTGGCCGTGTTTTATAGTGTGTTGTATTGGAGCGTACTACATCACTAAGCTTTGCCAAACATCTTGGAGACCAACTTCTTAAAAGTTACATAGCACTATAACTTACTGTAGAATTGCCCACTGAAAGCATTAGCATATACTAATGTTGTTTCTCACAAATGATCTCCAAGCATGCCCCATGAAGGCAGAAATTGGTCTCATGACAATTAATGGGTCTCAGGTCTCCATTTTCTGTGTAGTAACTTTTATCAATTTGTTTAATAAGATTAGTAATATATGTTTATATATGTCTATCAAATCAATTTTGTTTGCTAGCGTTACAATATTTCTATGAAAACCTATGAGTTCTCACAGTGAGAAAATTTCATAGGTAACATGAAAAAGATGTCAGGAACACTAAAATAAGATAAAGAAAGTTTTAAGCTAGTGAAATGTTAACAAATTATTTTTTTTAAATTAAAATAAAAAATATTTTAATTATTTATAAAGTTAAATTTTATAATTTGTCATGGCCAATGTAAAATTAATAGTAGTCAACAAGGAAAATCCATTTCTAGAGCCTCATCTAGAGAGAAACTAGTAATATTTTTTCAATTATTTATAAATTTAAACCTTATGATTTTCCATTTCTACAGTCTTACCTAGAGAGACTAGTAATATTTTTTTAATTATTTATAAAGTTAAACCTTATAACTTGCCATGGCCAATGCAAAACTAATAATGGTCAACGTGGAAATCCATTTACTTCATTATACATCTTAAGTTACTAAAGTTAAAAAAATTATAAGAAATAACTTAATTATAACTTTATTTAAAATAATTACTATTATTATTAATAATAGAAATAATATATATATTAAACACAAATATCTTTAGAAAAAAACTTGTACAAGATTCTTAACCATCTATATTGATCCCACTTTGTTATGGAGATTATAGACTTTATTATGATACCATCAACCAATACAATGGCTAATCAATACCACATGCCAAAAAAACCATAACTCATTTCATATAAGATAGGTTTATGTTACATTTCTTTTAATTAATGAATTTACCTAAAAGGGAAAAAAAAGAGTAGCTACTTTGAAAATAAATGTCTACTTTTGATTTATGTAATTACTAAGAATATTTTAAAATATTCTATGGAGGTGAAATCCCTATCATCCACTTAATAATTTTTTATAATTAAATTAAAAATTTGAAGCTCAAATCTGAAAGAGATACATTTATTAGCATAATTATTAATAAGTAAATTGGTATTGTGAGCCGAGTGATGAGATGACAATAAATAAAATAAAAAGAGATATAAACATTGAGGAAAATAAAATTAAAATCTAAGGAGGGCCAAAGGTAAAAGGGTTTGATGTAATAAAATGAAAGTAATCTAATGAGGGTGAAATTTAAAAATATGTACTACAAATTAAAAAAGAGGGAGGGAGGGTAAGTTATTAAAATATTGAATTAAAACATAATTATACAAAAACAAAAATAACTATGAAGAAAAAATTTGTTGGAATAGAGAAGGAAAGGGGGAAATGGGGTAAAAGTTATATCAAATGTTAATGATAAAATAAATTTAATAAAGGCAATAAATTAAAAGTAAATATTATATAAAAGGAGGGGGGAGAATATAGATAAATAAGGGAGCTGGGTAGGTTGGGGGGTGAGGTTTAAAATATAGTCTACCAAGGGTGTTTTGGTGTGGGGTGGGAAAAGACTAAAAATTGAAGAAGGACCATATATTAGAAAAGAAAATATGTGAAAATAAAGGGAAATAGAGAAGGGAGAAGGAAAATGGGGATAAAGGAGATCAAATAAAAATAGAAAGGAGGAGGGATAAAAATATAGGGGTAGACAGAGAAAGCAATATAGGTTATAATCAAGAAAACTCAAGAAAGGGCGAGAGGGTAGACTATAAAACACACCAATTGATAATATAATGGATGACAAGTTTCCAATATTGGTCTATCCTCTATCCTCTATTCCCCTTGTCGAGTTCTGACTCAGAGTTGGAACATGCATCTAATTCTGAAGCCTTTAGCCTGACCACCAGTGACTGCTTAGCTCGACACTCACTTTTGTTGTGAGTGGAGCTTTCCGCTTTTATGGAACTCACACCACTTTCCCATGTCCTTTTTCAGCTTTCGGCACTGTTCTTTGCTTGTGGCTTTGGTGAGTTGTCCTAAGCTGCCCCGCCTTGGCTTTTTCCTTTACTCTACAGTTTGGGGACACCTTTCCCCTGCTTCAAATTTGTAGATCCAAAGTCTCATTTCTTCTGTTTAAAATTTTGCTCGATCTCGACGGCATATCAGTATGTCTTGCTAAGCAAGGAGATGTTCAGGAATTCTATTTCATCCTAGACATACTTCTGTAGGAAGCATCGATATTTGAGTACCAAATGCTACTCCAAGTCCTTAATACCCAACTTTGTGCAAAGGGTATGAAAAATATTGGTAAACTTCGGAACGTCTTTGTCCCTTCCCTGCTGCAGCATGGTCCACTTTATGTATTGATCCTTATAGCTTCCGACAAAGTATTACTGATCCTTCATGGCAGCCTTGAATGAATTCCAAGTGGGTTCTATTGAAAATAGTGAGGCCGTACTTTCATCCTTTTGCTCGCAGTAGGTTTCCCACTAGTCCTTGACTTGGGGGTGGCTTTAAGAAGAGCGAAAGTAATCTTTTCCCATGCAAAAACTCATGAACAAAAAAATACCCTTCTAGCATATTTAACCATTTATCTACGACGTCTGCATTTATATGACCCTCAAATATGGGAATTTCAAAGTTAACTTGTACCTTAAAGGGTGTGGCACTTCCAGAGTACCTACTGAAAGTAGATGTGTCACCTCTGGGTAGCTGCTGAAGGATCTGGGCAAAGTTGTCCATCATCGCGTTACTTTGTCGCTCGAGGGCCTCTTTGAGCAATATTTTGATAGAATCTCCTACCCTGTCGTCATTCTTTTCATCTGCCATGGGAGGCCATCGGGATTTGTGAGGTTGGTGTTGCAAAGGTTCAACTAGTTCAAGCCCTGACTCCTTATATCCCAACCTCGTTGGGGACATGCAGGGAAAAACAGAGAAAGTGCATACCACTCTGATACCATTGATCTGTATTTAAAAATGAATGC
>APFE030783573.1:0-13013 GCA_000404065.3 Pinus taeda
TGGTGAGATAAGTCGCTTTTGCATTTCAGTTTTTACTCTCGGTAAAAACTCGAGCATACACGGATCGTACGGACTCTTGAAGCGATTAAAAAAAACAAACGGTGAAAGAGAAAATTTTACTGACATTCCTGTTACAATAAGGAAGACCAGTTTTTGATGACCACTGTGAATGGCGTAACTAATTGGGTCAAGAAGAGTAAGCAATTTTACTGGTAGTGAAACAGTCACACCAGATTAGTAGGAAAGAGTATTAAGGGATAAGAGCTCATATTTTCAGACAATTCTTGACATGTTGACAAAAACAGACTCCAAGAATCCAACAAACAATGAACAAGGTGCAACAATATTACATTACTAATAAATTAGAGAAAACTGATAGAAAATAAATGCCGAGTAGCAGCATACTGGGTGTGAAAAAGAGGCATTCTCAATGGGGGCGGACACGGTTGCTCAACCTCAGCCACACCATTACAAAGTTTTACACGCAGTAGAGGTTCATGCGAGAGGCATGGGGTTTGCTACACCGCATCTCCACTAGAAGACGCAATTCATGCGATGGAGGCGGCACCTGCAATCAGATTCGAAATGGATATGGAAAGCTGCAGAAACACAAAGAAGTGGTGCATCGATGTCATCAATAGCAGGATGCAAGGGTTTCTGGCCCTCTTTACAGGAGACAAGGAGAAATACGTCGTTTCAAAAATTTTAACGCACAAGACAACGCTTCTTTTATGTCAGTACAACGCTTTTTTTTGTGAAACGTTTATGGACAGTTAGGAGAACATGGACAGTGCTGGATAGTGGGGCAGTATGGGCAGTATGGACAGTGGGGAAGCTACCATGTCAGGAGCAGCTAATTATATGGAGGAGCAGCTCAGCTAGATGGAGAGCAGACTTGGAGTTACAAGGGACATAAAAGCTAAAAGGAGTTGGCTCTGATACCATGTGAGGCCAGGCAGTAACTCCATAAGGCAAAAATGATTCGACTATTTTATTCCATCAGGTAGGTCTTCATTACATACATGAGGGAGAGACTGTTTAGTTCATCTCCCGATGACTGTTCATATTCCCGATTTATCTATTTACATAAATTCACCCAATCACAAGGATTAGGTGTCAACAATAAATATTAATAATAATCAACTAATTATTATTATTATTATTTATAATGTTTTATTAAAGCCTAGTCTAAAAAACCCACAAATTAGCCCAGAAAATAATGGAAATTCCAACAAGATTAAGACAAAATCCAGGGGAAATTTGTGAAAATTTGGGTTACAGTTGTCAAACTTGAGGATTTTGGGTGCCTCAGGGGTTCTTGATGGCGTTGAATCAATTTCCACCATCAAAAAATCGATTCAAACAACATTCTAACTTTTTGAAAAACAAATTACCAGATTCTCGCAAGTAAATTGTCGCTCGAGCGAATTTGTGGCTTCGATAGACAATGCCTTTTATTATATGAATATTGTTAATTAAATATAAATATTTTTAATTAGATATTAATATAAATATTTTTAATTAAGGTGTAGTCTAACTTATAGACAAAATGACCTTTTTCACTACAATTTTTCTAGTTAATTGTAACCAAAATCCAGTAGAGATTTAAAAAAAATCTAGTTTAAGTTGTTTATTATGTAGATTTTGAGTGCCTCCAGGGTTTTTTAGGGTGTGGAGTCCATTTATGCATTCAAAATTGCATTTTAAACAACAAAAAATCATATTCTTTCTTGAAATTGTTTCACTGGATTACAGAGAAAAAGTCTATTTCGTCTATAAATTAGACTATGTCGTTAATTAATCTTGTTAATTAACTAGAAATTGCCCCAAAAAAGTTCAAAGGTATGCCGATAGAATTGTTAAATTGGAAAAAGTTTTAGTGTGATTTCATAGTCATGCAAATAATGGTCATATATTAAATTTTAAATTTTAGTGTTTTTCTTAGTATTTAGTGTAGTATATATACATTTTAATTTTGTAACTTTTTGAAGGTTGGAATCTATTGCAAAGCAACATAGATTTTCTTGTTCTCGCTCCTTTGTCAAAAACTATAACCTAATTTCTTGATTAAAAGGAAAGAACTTTTAACACAAATCCTTGCTAAAATTAACAATACGGTTGTAACAACTACGAGTAAAAGGTGCTAGAGATGTTATAATTTGTCTGTTGCATTCCTACTATGCCTATCAAAATGGTATGTCAATGGAGATCTTCCCTAGAATCTTCTCAACTTTAGTGCATAGTCTCTTGTCTATTTCCATCCTTACCTTTGTCTTCGGCATTTTCTCTAGCAACATTTGAATTTGGATCTTTTATTGTTTTGGCATCATTAGCTTATTAGTGGGAAACATTGTGTGAATGATTCTTCAACATAGTTTCAATATCTACTGAAGAATATCTAGCAAGCTTAAACCTCTCAATAATAGCATCTAGATGTTCATCCCATGCTAGATTTCCATCATCAACTAAAGAATATTGAAACTACCAGCTCCTCGAACTTGCATGTTGCTATCTCAAAGAGGCATTAGGCTTCTTCAATGGTCATAGTTTCCTCCAATGCGTCAAGCATATCTCCATTTCTAGCTCATGCATATCTAAGTGAGCATTTAGATATATTCATATCCATATTGTATTATTACTTGAATTATGGATAGGAAACAATAAAGTTAGGGGTGTTGGCTTTGGGGGTTTCTGTAGAATGGATTCTACCTCTTCCAGCTCACTATTCTACATCACATCTAATAATGTCTATCAAGTCAACATCCTGAGTTTGAAGTAATTCATCATCACACTCAGGTTTCAGAAATCTTCAATTTTTATCAGATCATCATTGACTTTTTTCCCTACACCACCTTGTCCACTCAGCTAATTTTCTTATTGTTTAAGAATTTTTCTATTCTTCTTATAGTAGCTTCCCACCATAGAGTTCAAGACCTTCATTTAGTAACCAAAAAATAAGAAAAAATAATTCCAAATTAAAAATGCAATTTTTTAATGTTGATGCTACTAATAGATAATTAAATGACTACATGAAATTAATAAAGCTTGTAGTGAAACTGATATTCAATAATGTTAAATTTTCCATTATACTCATTTATGACTCATTAAGAAAGGTTCAATTCCAAATATTCTCGGGATGTTTATGATAAAATGAAGGGTTTAGTTATATATATGGAATCTTTTCTAGTAAATATTCTTTAGATACTACACACATAATTCCATATAATAATTTTATCAATACTACTCGTAATTGCATAAAATAATTTTATCGGCCTCCTTTAAAGAGGGTTAAAAGGAAAATTTAAAATGAAAATGTGAATTTAACTAGAACCATGAAGAAACAAAAAAAGAAGGGATTCAATTATGGGCATAAAATGTTTAAGTGTCTTTGTGGTATGTTTCAGTGTACAATAACAACACTAAAGTTAACCAATAAAAACTAAGGCAATTACTTAAAATAATAGCACCATCACATGAATAAAAATCCCCTGAAAATGCAAAAACCATACCAAGAGGACTATTATGCTCCCCATAACCCTGAACTCCTATAACTTCCTCTGATGATAATTTTGCATCTCCTGGATCATTGTGTGTATTCCTCTAATTTTTGTATTTCATTATTCCAAAATATAGAGAATTCCATAAAGAAAATTAAAATTTTACCATGGCTAAAGCCTAAATGATATGTACTTGGAAAAAGTGACAACAAATTCCCCTGGATTCTGCATCACTCTGGTTATTCAAGTCAAATGATAAGATAAAGAAAATATTATGGAAATATCGACATTATTAGCAAGCATGAATGTAAAAAACAATTGGTTCTTTCGTAAATTATGCACACACACAAAAATAATCCTAACATAATATGATTATGATATAAAAATATGCATTTTATGAAATCCAAAAACCAAAAACTGCAAAATTCAATCTCTAGATGAGAAACTACAATTTTTTAAGGTTAACACGAAAACAACAACTACAACAAGGAATACCTACCTGAAGCAATATTTCTGGGGACATCAGAGTTGTCTTCTCACCCACAATTGCAAACGCAGCTGACCATTTCTACAAACAGCTGGTTAGTAGAATGAACCAATCTATGGATGTTTATGAAGAATATGGTTTCCTTCCATAGATATGGAACAAAAATCTATGGATGTTTATGAAGCATATGGTTTCCTTCCATAGATATAGAACAAAAATGCCAGAATATTCATTGTTATTTAAGTGTACAATAACGACACTAAAGTTAAACAGTAAAAAGGAAGGTAGTTACTTAAAATAATAGCACCATCACATGAATAAGAAAAAACCTGAAAACGCAAAAAACATAGCAATAGGACTAATATGCTCCCCATACCCCTAAACTCGTATAAATTCCTCTAATGATAACGCTGCATCTCCCGGAACAATATACCAAGTCTTAGGAGAGCGCGTGTGCAAGTAGTTTAAGTTGTGCAATTCATGGTCCTCGACATGCCCAGAAAACCATCTGAACGACATACCAATGTAAACCATAGGAGAAGCTACCCCAGGTACCTCATCATGCATGTTACAAATAAAAAAACTAACTGTGCAACAATTCTCATATTCCAAGCCCTATTTGGGAGTTTCCATCCAACACCTTCTACTTCCCTATCAGTGTTTTCATCCAAACATTTGTATCTTGTCTTCATTCTCTCTACCTGATGGTCATACATCTAGGCTGATTTTATCTTGACACGCATGACACCTTTTGCATTATCAATATTCAAACCCATTTTAGGAGATCTAGTACTACAAATATAAGTATCCTCTTTACCATAATCATTCAAGGCAAAGGCATTTGAATATGTTTTATTATTGTCCTTGAGATTTGTTTCTCACATGTTTAGATCGATTTCATCTTTATTTGGATTATTAAAACTAGCTTGCAACGCTCTCTCCATTTTTCCCTTCCTTCCATGGGTAGGAGATGGAAAAGTAAAAATTCCATTGGGTTCACCAAAAGCAGTACCAGGGATGTCATTGACATACTCCACCGAAATGGGCCTATTCGAAGCTGCCTTCGAAAGCATTGTCTCAATTTCTAAAGAAGAAATCTCCTTGGTCATGCCAAGACGAAACTTGTAAAATTCCTGGGATTCCACCTTATTTGATGATGACGAGTTATAAATTTCGCCTTGAATCCCATCCCCATCAATCCCATTGGTCACTTATTAATTCTCATCTTTATTATTACTCAGCTGAGAAGGAGGGCCAGCTGTTAGCATGTTGTTCATGTTGTGAGAAACAACGAAGGAAGGAGAGTCGTGGACACTAGCTAGAGCAGTATCCTACAACTCTACTGAATATTTGTTAATAAGCCCCAGAATCAAGAGCAGTAAAGAAGCCGCCAAATCAAGAGCAGTAAAGAAGCCGCCAAATCAAAGATTCCTGAAACCCACTTTGCCACACTGGGTTCTGCGCAATAGATTGCATGGGTTCTTTTAAATTCCTCGGATTCCGCCCTATTTGCTGATGACGGGTTGTAAATTTTTCCTTCCCATTCCCATAAACCCCACTAGTCACTTGTTAATTCTCATTTTTATTATTACCCAGTTGAGAAGCAGGGGAAGATGTTGGCATGTTGTTTGTGTTGTGAGAAACAAAGGAAGAAGAGCCATGGACGCTAGCTAGAGCAGTATCCTGTGACTCTACTAAAGAGTTGTTAATAAACCCCAAAATCAAGAACAATCAAGAAGCCCCAAAATCAAGAACAGTAAAGAAACCCTGAATCAAAGACTCCTGAAAACCAGCGACAGTAAGGTATGAGAATTAGTGCGGAGGTGAGGAGGGCATTAACAAAGGCCAGAAGCTGAAGTTGTGAAACCCTGTTATGCCCAAGGCCTAAACCGGTATCGTTCGTGGTGAAGGCGGCATAATGGGTATCGCCGATGGTGAAGGCCCTGGTATGGTCCGTGGTTAAGGCGGCATAACAGGTATTGGTGAAGGCCCTGCACTCGCACAGGCCCGGCAACTCGAACCCATGTGCCAATTTTCTATTTGGAAGAGGACAACAAAAATAAGCTTTTGTGATTGGTTAAATCTGGTATCCCAACCCGGAAAGGAACACCTATCAAACATAAATAAATATGGTTAAATGTTAAATATAAATATTTATTAGTGTAAATATTGTTAATTAATTAAATAAATTATTTTCATTATTAATTATTTTATTAAATAGTTAATTAATTAATTCATTTAGCAATTAAATTCTAAGATAAATATTATAAATTTTTAAATAAATATGGTTGTCTATAATTGATTTTCATATTGAGAAAATTCTTGTCATAATGTGATGTCAGACCATGGTTGACTACGCTTAACCATGGTCGATTTTCATATCAAGATAATCTTTGTCATAATGAGATGTTCAACCATGATTAACTATGGATGACCATGTTTGATTTTATAAAATGTGGTTGACCATGGTTGATCCTGATTATCATATTGAGATAATCTTTGTCATAATGCGACGTTGGATCATGGTTGAGACAATGCTTGATTTTTATATTGAGACAATATTTATGACAATGCAACATTGGACCATGGTTGACCACAATTGATTTTATAAAACATGGTTGACCATGGTTCAATAATATTAAACCTAAGGGATTAATATTATAAACCCAACGTTCCCGGATGCGGGTGAATGAGTGGCTCATGGGTACGAAGGAGGCGTGGAAGGTGGGCAAGTGGCAGCCCACAAGTGCCAGATGTAAATGCAGAAGGCCAGAAAATTGGTTTCGCACAAACATATTAATGGCAGCATTAACGCTGCCTTCCCTAAAATTCATTTTAGACGCGATGGCACCCGGCTTGGTCCTCACTCCTGCTGCTCCTCCGCGCGCTTTCAGGGCCAACAAGGTGGCAGCTCCTTGCGGTTCTTCAAGTGCCAACTCTATCCCCTGCTTCCCTTCGGCTCTAGTTCATGGTGCTTACAGCTTCAAGCGTGCTCAGTCTCCAGTATATTCAGTGTGTTCTCTCCTCAGTCGCTTCCCAGCCATTCCCCCTCCGTTTGTCAGTCCTTGTTGCTCCTCAAGCGCCATCACCATCCCCGGCTTCCCTTCGACTCTGGTTCCTGGTGTTTACAGCTACAAGCGTGCTTAGTCTTCATTATTCTCAGTGTGTTCACTCCTTTGTCGCTTCCCAGCCATTCTATCTCCGTTTGTCACTCCTGCTCTTCTCAATATGCCTAGAGAGTAGCCCAGAATGGGGTGCAGACGAGGCAGTTCTCATGGTCGAGCCTCCCGCCAGCGTTCCTCAACCACTTCGGACCCCTCGTCGGACGCTTCGGAGTTTTGCTGCTACAGTTATCTTGCTACAAGAAGTGGCAGGGGCAGGGGAAGGGGGCAAGTTAGAGCTGAAGTCTGTGCGCATCATTCGCACCCACATACTGGCGGTTTCCGTATCCCCTGTTCTCTGGGAAACTCATCCTTCATCGTTTCTGTGACAATTGAAATGTGTGAGAACGCTATGGGTTCGGAGGAGGTTCATCATGGGGCTCCTATGGAACAGAGGTTGGCAGGCCAAAACGTCCCCAACGCTAAGAAACAGGAGGATTGCCAATTATGAACATAGACGCCAATGCTAGCGCAAGCGCGCCTGCGGGAGGAGACCCTTCAAGCTCAACGGCCCATCCTTCTGATTCCAAAGACTCAGATCAATTTGGGTGCCGGATCGTAGAAGAACAACCCACAACCTCGGATGAAGATTGAATTAGTCTGCGCCTCTGGTTTTTTTGGTCGGCTACTGAAGAAGAAGTTCAACTCCCTCTCGATACACAATTTTCATGCTTGTTTCAGGTCTCTGTCAATTCTATATGTCGGTCTCCTATATGTTAGTGTCTGTTCATGTTTATGTCTATGTTGGATTCTGTCCAAGAGATAGCTGTGCTCAAGTCAGTCCTGTATCACTGTATGGGTCAGTTTTGAGTAACTGTTTGGGTTAGTTTTCGGAATGGTGACTGTCCAGACTTTCAAGGGTTTTTTTTGCAAAATGCCAATTCCATGGCTAGAACTCTTGAGGCATCTTCCTCTCTGTGATATCTTTTTGTATTAATATAGGAGTAGACCAATTGAGAAAAAAAAATATTATAAACCCAACATATATAAACCTCAAGATAAATATTATAAACACTAAAATAAACATGTTTGACCATGATTAAGCATGGTTGATTTTCATATTGAGACGATCCTTGTCACAATGTAACATTGGACCATGGCTGAGCATCCTTGACCATGATTGATTTTCAAATCAAGAGAATCTTTGTCACAATGTAATATTGGACCATATCGAGATCTTGTCAAAATGCAACATTGGACCATGGTTGACCATGCTTGATTTTCATATTGAGACAATCATTGTTGCAATGCGACATTTGACCATTGTTGATAATGGTTGACCATGGTTGGCTATGATTGACATTGATTGATATTATAAACCCAAGGGAATAATAAACCCAAGGGATTGATGTTATAAACTCAATGGAATAATAAACCCAATGGATTAATACTAAAACCCTAAAGGATTATGAACCCAAGGGAATAATATTAAACTCAGGAGACTAATATTATAAACCCAAGTTATATAAACCCTAAGATAAATATTATAAACACTAAAATAAACATGGTTGACCATGGTTGATTTTCATATTGAGACAATCATTGTTGCAATACGATGTTGGACTATAATTAACCATGTGATCGTATTTTATAATTAGTGAACGGAATGATTAGAGAAAATTTAAATTCAAAATTGTTAGGAAAAATCTTACAATGCGCCACCCAATTTATCATATGAACGTAGGAGTAGAATACTGTACGTCAATGGCCTGTTCAATTGACATGAATTGCTCAATAAAATTATTTTAAAATTTAGAAATCTGAAAATATGTCGTTAGTTTTTAATATAGAAAATGTAAAATAATCTCAATAATTTTGTAAAATATTTAAATTTTTCATAATTTTATAGGGTAGGTTGTCATTTTTTAAATATTTAAACTATGAAATTTAGAAATACAAAAATCAGCCCACGTGGGAAGGGTAACCATATAGTTTGTCCTGACTTTATTTACTCTGTTGGCACACATACTATTTAGTCTGATCTTAAATGTTTCGTGCCCGACTACCAAAGATTTTGATGCCTATCAATAACCTACTTTGTTACATGGTTTGTGAGGTATTTGGGTTTACTTCCCTTTAAGTTTTTAATTAATAGTATATAATCTTCTAATGGGAGACCACGTGAGGTATTTGGATTTACTACCTTTTGCTTTTTTATTAATAGTATATAATATTTTTATGCAGTGAAATTCGAATCACTGTTGATCAGTGATCAAATTTGAACACATCACAGCCCTTCAAAGCACCTCTGGCACGTCATAGAAGTAGGTAAAAAATTTTACTAGTCAAAAGAAATTTAAAATTTGAATTTTGCCATTTAAAAAAAAAATTGGAATAATATTATAATTTTTTTTAAGAAGGGTTGTTAAGTTGTCAATCCTTCTAATTTTTTTTTTTTTAATTTCATTTTTTCTGAAATCCAAACTTTCAGAATTTCAATTTCCAGCAACTTTCAGAATTTCAATTTCCAGCTGTCAATGCACTGTGCGTCTATCAGAAATTACAATGGTTAAACTTGTAAATTTCCTTTCTCAACTGATGTTCAATATCATTTCAGAAACAACAGTTTCTGAGTTGCTCCCATTTTGAAAACAACAGTTTCCTTTTGAATTGAGTTTTCTAATTTGTGCATAAATCTTTCCATGATAGCTTCAAATGAAATAAAGCTAGATTCAAATGGAATAAAGCTTTCCATGCTAGCTTTTTCAGAAAGACAGTGACAATGGAGATTTGTGATATTAACCACTTAGGGCCAGCCAGTGCAGAATGAAGAGGAAAAGATTTTGGAAACAAAGGTATTTCAGTGAAACACATTAGCTTGTTCCTCTGTTGAATGGATGGATGAATTAGCTCGTTCCTCTGTTGAATGGATGGATAAGGTAAGAGAAATCTGAACTTTCTTCATATTAATATGAACAGAAATTGGAATCTCTAATTTTTCTGGTTTCTATTTTAGTTATTCATTTGTTATTTGCAAGTGTTTATGGATTAACATTTCTTTGTCTGTTTGTTTTTAATTTCTTAATTCTAGCATCGACGGCAGAGCATTGGGGGCAAATCACCCTAATGAATAGTAAGAATACTACTATAATTTCTTGATTCCAACGTTCGCGGCAGAGCATTGCGTGTAAAGCCCCTAGTGAATTGTAAGAATACTACAAGAGAGTCATATTTTTAAGGTATTGTATAGTGTGGTGTTTATCAATTTGATTTCTTTGTGAACAATAATTCATCTAATTATTTTCAAAATTGGTAAGGTGATTTGTTTTCTCATTTCTTGTTTTCACCAACTTTGGTGAGTGTGTAGCGTGGAGAGTTTCTTGTACAAAGGTTTCGGTGAGCACTATTTCTCTAAAGGAATATCGTTCTAAGGTACCTTCCCAACTTCTCTAAACTTTTCTGTAGACTTCCCCTCCTATTCTTCATGATTCCACTCCTATTTTCATGATTCCACTCTCGTTGGTGCAGTCTGTTCAATGAGCAATTATCTCACCAGAAAGCTGCATTTTTTTCAAATTCTATCATTTTTATTTTTATCTATTACTAATAAGAGTGATCAAGGCTTAATAGCTTTCTATTTGATAATGGTAAAAATGACAATGGCTTAATAGCTTTTCATTTATAAGTCTATGTGCTAAGCAATAACAAGGTGTGGTTATACTATGTTTTAGAGTTTTTAATTGAGATTTGGTAAAACAATTTTTGTTGGATTATGTTATTTCAATGATCCATGCTGTTATATTAGTTTTTGAAATTTTAATTAGAATTTAGAAAAATCATTTATTAGATTATATTTATATATATATATATATTATATATATATATTATATTAATATATATATATTATATATATATATATTATTATATTATATATATATATGTATAATAGATTCAATGAAAACTCAAACTATGATTCTAAATTTGATAGAAAATATCATAAAAACCTTGACAACATAGAATAGTTACACCAGCGGTTCACAATCAATAGTTGTAAGTGTGAGATTGATTTTACTTGTATGGAATTGGAAAAACTGACGTATTGAATTAAACATTGTGCTAAATATTGATATAGTGAAGTTATAAAAGAAACTTTGGTATGCACAGGAGAAGCAATCTATCATAAACATGTTATGAGCCAGAATGAAAGTTTGCCATACAACATTGTTGGAATTGGAGGTATTGTATTGAATAGTGTAGCACATACATATATATGTGTGTGTGGAGGTACTGAATTGAACAATGTACCATATATATATATATATAAGGTATGCTCAGTGGAAAAATTCTAACATTAAGTAAAATTGTTAATCTCGCAAAGTCTCAAACAACAAATCCATAAACAATACACATTAACCTCACAAAGTCTCAAACAACATATAAGAAATGACATCCTAAGCATTGGAGAATTATTACATTCGAACTTGGAACAACTGTATAAAAGAAAAGTTTAATATATAAAAAATTGAAGCCTTTTAAACACTAGCAATTGAAGATTTATAGAAGATCAAAAAGCATGCCTTGAGTTTAGATTAATTACCATATGCAACAATTATATATTCTATTGTAAATGCATCAGTAGGTCTTCAAGCTATTCTTGTTGGAAGGGAAGTCTAATATGTTGTCTTCGAATTCACCACATTAGTTCCAAATTATTACCATTTACCATGTGTTAAAAAAAAAAGAAATTTGAAGATAATTTACTGTTGTCAATTGAATTGCTTCTTTTTTTTATGCTTTTCATTATGGAAGGACGATCTGAATGTGTGCCCTTCTAAATAAAATTAAGACCTGCCCTTCAAATTTGATCACTGCTGTTGATCCATATGGTTGCGTGGGCCTCCGTCCCGAAGGGTATGGCTCAGTTCCTCAGATCGCGTACGGATTAATTTATATTAGCATTGAGATTTATTTTAATTTGGAATTTATTAAAGTTAAGAGAATAAAAATTTATTTCAATTTCGAATTTATTAAAGTCAGGAGAATAAAAAGTTTCGGGTGTAATTTATTTTTATTTTTATCGATAAAAAAGAAATTTGTATTTTGAAATTTTTTATCTATTTAAAGTTGATAAGTTTAGTTCTAAGTTGAAATAGATTTAAACTAGTTTAATTTATTAATAATTTATATAATTAATAAATTTGTATTTTATTTTATTTTTAATTTTATGTAATTGTATTGATTCAAAATGTTTAATATAACTTTACCATATATATTTCATATTTTACATCATCTTTTTCCAACTTAATTGGAGAGTTTTCTCCATACAAAAATATCACCAACTTAGATCCATCTTAACCCTATATCTACCAAAGGTCTGAAGGGATCAAATTTCTCTCTTTAGTTGCAAACCTCTTTTAGAATGAAAAGAGATTTAACCTCTCTGGGTGCTTGGTGGACCTGGAGTCTTTCTTAGATTTGACACGCATGAGTTCTTTATGAGTGAATCATCAATTTACTGGTTGATCACTGCAGGGAGCACCACACTACTAGATCTACCAGTAGTTCCGCCAACAATTGGAACTAGTTTAACTGATTTTAACTCAGTTAGAATGCATTAATTAATTACAAGTCAAAATAAACTCAACCAAGGTTCCTATAAAGTAGGAGACATTCTACATGACTCAAGTTAAAACTCAAATTAACTGAGTCAATTAAGTCAAATTAACTTAGTTAACTAATACAAGTTGTCATAAAATGTAGAATTACAATTTTATTCCCAATTTAATTCAAAGACAAAATTAAATTAAGATTTTCTTGTTGCATTTTCAACAAGAAAAATATCAAAGTGATAAGTTAAGAATATCATGAAAAAAATTAAATTAAAATTGGAAAATATTATTTTATTTTGTAATTTAATTTTAAAACTTC
>APFE030783580.1:0-36869 GCA_000404065.3 Pinus taeda
CTCTGCAACTTTGATGAACTCACCAAGACCATTGCCAATATCTTGTAATGAAAGCCTCATCCCAGTACTTCAAAGGGAGGGAGTAGAGGCGGATCCAGACCGGTGCCCAACTAAGATCTTCTTTATCCAAGTTGAATCTCTCAACCTAGTGTCTGAGATACAGGCCAACAACGTTGAAGAAATACGGCCCTCCATCAATGACTCTATTTCTATCCTCCAGACAGTTGAAAACCGCCGTGAAGAATCCCTTAGGGCCTAGCTGCAGGGTTATATGACCTTTCGGCTTCCATTTGGCTGCAATCCATCCCTGCAGTGCTTTTTCTGTGGGCCAAAAGCAAATAAACTTCCCTATCAGAGCATGATCCTTCATATATTGGATTTGTGTGTTAATCCTACAGCTGGGTAGCTCGATCTTTGGTCTAGTGGCTGCAATTGGCTTGCATGTGGTGGAAGTCGCTTTGGGAATCTCGTTAACTGTTTCTTTATCTCCTTGAAAGTCTTGTCCTTCTTCTGTTTCCTCTTGGGCCGTTTGTTTACAGGCTTCCTCCTGCATTGGAACCTGTTCGTTGTCATTTGGGGGAGGCTCTGCACCGTCCCCCTGAGGTATTCTCATGATTCGCTCACCTCCTTTGTTCGATGTGCTTTGTCTTGTTGCTGAAAGAGTTGTCAGAGTTACTGCAAATTCTGCAGGCCTGTCTCTGCAGCTTAGACCTGAACCCTAGCTGCCATGAACTCTCGCTCTCTTACTTGCCATCCTTGTTTTAATTTAACTTATTTGTTGCTTCATAATTATCTCATGTGTTTAAATTTAAATGCAATGTAGGTTAAGGAAAGTGGAGGAGCATTGATGAAACGACTAAATTTCTCCGCTTGAGAGAGATGTGGGGCACTATAGCAAATGTAATATGACATCAAGGGTGATGAAGGGTGAGTTTGTTCTTTTGTTTTTGTATTTATACTACTATAGATCTCATGTGTTTAAATTTAAATGCAATGTAGGTTAAGTAAAGTGGAGGAGCATTGATGATACGGCTGAATTTCTCCGTGTGAGAGAGATGTCAGGCACTATAGCAAATGTAGACGCAATGACACCGAGGGTGATAAAGGGTGAATTTGTTCTTTTGTTTTTGTATTTCCACTACTATCGATCTTTGTTTTTGCTTTTGTGAGCATGGCTTCCTTGGTTTAATGGTAAACCAAGTCAAATATCTCAAATAGTAGTAACAACTTCATCCTCAAATGTGCCCCTCTACCCCTCTAGAAGAGTTATTCAATCAAAATAGACAAGATATGTGGACAATTTCACCCCACGAGAAGATGTCCAAGTCAACCCTCTTTCACATGCATGTATATGTAAGTCACTCAAGCCCACAAATGGACAATCTTCAAGTGAATGTATGGGATCGTGTGCAAATAATCCTTTTCTATTAAACAATAACAATATATGATGGACCATATCATGTTGTAACTAAATATAATGTGGCATATGTAAATGCCAAAATAGGTGCCCTTGATCAGCATAAACAATGTGCATAAGCTTTGTACCATGAATCCATTTGCCCCATAATAGCTGCTAGTTTTCAAATCGCATGGGTAAGGTATGCGAACCTGTATGCTGATTTGTCTATTAAACACCTTTATTCTCCTCAAATTTGTGCCAAAACTAGCCGCTGGTTTTCAAATCTGTGTGTAAGGTAGGCTAGACGTTTTTATTTTAAACACCTTTAATCTCCTCAAATAGGTTGATCTTGTTTCTATGAACAAATCTGTGTGTAAGTTAGGCTAGATGTTTGTATTTTAAACACCTTTAATCTCCTCAAATTGGTTGATCTTCTTTCTATAAAGAGGTACTGCCTAGGCTATCACTTATTATGTTGGTTGCTATTGGAAGATTAAACTAATGCTACAGGTGCTTAATGTAGATCATATTTATTGGTGTATCATGAAGGCTATCACTTATTATGTTGGTTGCTATTGGAAGATTAAACTAATGCTATAGGTTCTTAACGCAGATCATATTTATTGGTGTAGCATGATAAGAAACATTTTTACATCCTCTGTACAAGATTTGTAACCTTCGCTTCATGTGCTAATGCATATAGGGTTGGCTTGGAACAAGCAGATTTCAAAATGGAATCATAAGCATACAAATTCAAGGGCTAACTATAGCATAAATAAAACTGTTGTAGGGTGTTACAACTATGGATTCCTCTATATAGTGTTGCATCCTCTAGCAGCCTTAGATGTTTGATATCAAGATGAATGCCATTTTGAAATAATCTCTTGCCCTATGACTATAATAGGCTCATCTTAACTTTTCACTTATTCTTAAATCTCAAAATAGATTAGGGTTGACCTTTCAAAGTTATGATTACAAGCAGGGCCAACATAAATTCGTGGACGTTTTTTTGCTGGGAATAGCTTGCTTTTTGCAGAGTGCCTTATTGAAATTTTCTTTTGTTTTGCAATGTGTTTGTTCTTGCCTTGAATTTTTTGCATTTGAGATGATGTAGGATTTGGGGTAACACCTTTAGAATTTTTGAAAGATCCTTGCAACATTGCTCTTCGACTGTCAAATGTGACATATCTCATTTACTATAAGCATCTTATGGTTTATTTTTTATGTTATTTTTGTAGATTCCAATTCCATAACAACCCAAAACTTGCACTAAGTCGATGCATGAACAAAACGTTTCTTTCTTTTATCTTCTTCGAAAACAAGCTTGAATTGTAGGCTTAGAGAAATATTCCAAATCCACAATGGTAGGTCTACAACCCTAAAATAATGGGAGATTGGTGTTGAGAAGAATTCCAAATTATTACCTTTCCTACTAAAACTAACTCCCTTGAACTTTGTGTGTTATTAGGAGCATGCTTCATCCTTTCCATTTGTTGTTAAAGGTGAGACAACTTGCAAGTTTGTGCATAGTAAGTATGACACCCAAAACAACACAAATTTGAACTAGGAACCATAGAAAGTGACGCTATCAAGAAGAATAATAATGCCATTTGGTTGTCATGTTTAAATGAACCCTACATGAATGCATTTATAAATGAACACTTCCTCCATTTTATACTATTTTTTGCTAACATCATTTTATGGCCAACCACATAAAATTATTACGGCCAACCACATAAAATTATGACTATATAAATACGGTCAATCTACTCGCACAAGTATTTCTCCTACATAGGTTGGCTTTCTTGAACTTGTTTTTTTCTTTTTCTTTAGCCTTGTTTTTAATCGGAGTTCAATTTTGAATTAACCTTTCAAATAAGTTGCCATGCTTGTTTTCCCATTCATGAGTGTCATCCCATTCATAACTACTGCTGGTATCAAATTTTGCTTGGAAATGTCCTCATAATATTGTTGGTTTCTAAGTAAGAATTTTCATAAAATGTTTTGATATTTGTTTCATGTTAAAAAACATTTTGTGTATATTTAATATTACTAATATTATTTTTTTGGCATGTATGGTGCGGTTGGTTTAACACATCTTGGGGTTTACTTGTTTTCTTTTTGTTAGTTTTGTTTTTTTTTGTTAGTTTTGTTGTTTTTTTACTATTGTTGGTTCTTATTGGGCTATTTGGTGTAAACCCATGCATGCTATGATATGGAAACCTATGTTGCAACAATATATATGTATGGTCCCATATGTGTTCTTGTTTAAATTTGAACCATCTCACATATTAATCATTTATTTAATTATTAAATGCAATGCAACGTAGTTAAAGGAATGTGGAGGATTTATGAAGAACTATGTATGGTCCCATATGTGTTCTTGTTTAAATTTGAACCATCTTACATATTAATCATCTATTTAATTATTAAATGCAATGCAACGTAGTTAAAGGAATGTGGAGGATTCATGAAGAACCACTAAAACATTTTAATGAGAAAGGCATTGAGTAGAGTGCAAAGGCAAAGGTTGAAGTTAGTTCTCTTTTGATGCAAAATCAAAATCCATGGTTAGTTCTCTTTTGATGCAAAATCAAAATCCATTTATGATCTGCTATGTAATATTTCTTATTCCAAATACTTTGGATCTCCTCCCTAGTTTAGTGTTTATGATATTTGGTGTTTACATAAGATGTATTTTCTATTGAATACGATTACTTATAAGATTTTCGGTCTCCATTAAGATTTCTCATAAGATATTTTAATGTGTTTATTATTTCTTACAATATTTGATGTATATTTAGTATTTCTTCGAATATTTTCTAGTCTATTTAATATTTATTTGTGTTTTGATGTGCAGGGTGCCTTTGGTTAGCCATGGATGATTTATTTATGGATGATTTTTGTAGTTATAGTAGAGTCTATTTCTTATTTGTCTTTTTATGTCTTATTTTTATTTTTTTGTTTTTTCATTGTTCCTTATATTTTTTTCTCGAACATGTTATATCTTTGTATTTGTGAGCATGGCCAAGCTAATTTATGGATTGTTTTTTTCCAATGTGTGTGTTAAATATAATTTTCTTTTGTTCACATTTTCTTTTGGGTTGAATAGTGTGGGTTTAGGGATGATCCATAGTCCACAAGTGTAATGAGCAAAGGTGAATGAGGCATGCATGTGGGGATTTGCTTCTTTATGTTTAAAGATGAACAAGGTATATAATAATATATGCGAAACTTACTTGTTTGTTACGAAATAATTATATGGTTTTATGTCCATTTTTATTTAACTCATATGTTGCTTAATCATTGTATCATGTGTTTGTTGAAATGTAGTTGCAATACAAATTAAGAAAGGTGAAGGAACACTCATGAAATTACTATAAAAACTCCATGAGAGATGTGAGTCACCATAGCAAAGTTAGAAGCAAAGATAGAGGGTGAGTTATATTTTGTTGCAAAACTCATGTTGAAATTAAATGAATATTATATTATTTGAGATTTATTTATATAATCAACATTATGCAAATGTGGGTTAAAGGAAGCTATTGGGGTATCGAGTAAACTATGGAATTTTTTTTGTATGAGAGAGACTTGCAAATGTGTAGGAGAACAAAGGAAAAAAGTGCATTCTCTTTTGGCTTGACATTATATTATTTGAGATTTATTTATATAATCAACATTATGCAAATGTGGGTTAAAGGAAGCTGTTGGGGTATCGAGTAAACTATGGAATTTTTTTTTGTATGAGAGAGACTTGCAAATGTGTAGGAGAACAAAGGAAAAAAGTGCGTTCTCTTTTGGTTTCGACATGGATATCTTCCTGTTTCAATACAATGGTTCTCCCCCCCTTCCTTGTTAAGGAATTATTGATTTTTTGTCATTACATAAGATGTACTTTTGCATAATATTACTCATAAGACTTTTTGTTTTGGTTTATGATTTCTTATAATATATGTAAAGTGTCTAACATTGTGTGAGAACTTAAAGAAGGTCCAAACAAGCCATGATTACATAAGCATAGTGGGTGAAGGCAAGGATTGAGGTGATATGTGAGAACTTAAAGCAGGTCCAAACAAGCCATGATTACAAAAGCATAGTGGGTGAAGGCGAAGATTGAGGTGATATGTATGGTTCCATTTGTGTGTATTTAAATTCAAGGTATCTTACATTATTTGTTATCTATCTAATTATTGACCAGATTGTAATGCATGTAATGTAATGTGGAAAATCAGTAATTAAAGTGTTGAAATCTATTTGTGAGTAAGAGACTGCGATAGAATGCAAAGGCAGAGGCAAAGATACATGTGAGTTTTCTTTTGGTGCAAATGTTCATATATGATCCACTATTTACCTATTTACCTATATATGGTCATCCATATTTATCTATTTAAGGTTTATGTTTTTAGTCTTTACATAAGATTTCTAGTGCTTAAAATATTCATAATATCTCACAACATTTTGTGTATTTAGTATTTTTTTCATTATCTCTCATTGAGTGTAATACAATGAGATAATGGAATGTGAAGAATCAATTTTGAAACTACTAAAATATCTTTATTAATATCTTTATGATTGAGATTATAGTAGAGTGTAAAGTTAAAGAAAAAGGTAGAGGTGAGTTCTTTTTTGGTGCAAAATTTGGGTATGATTTGTTATGAAGTCCTTCTCATTTCAAATACAATAGTTCTCTTCTCTCTTAAATCTTCTCTTCCCTCTTAATGATTTAGGTTTGATTTCTAGTGCATAAGGTTACTTATAATATTGTTGGTCTCTAATTAAGATTTCTCATAAGATATCTTAAATCTTCTCTTCCCTCTTAATGATTTAGGTTTGATTTCTAGTGCATAAGGTTACTTATAATATTGTTGGTCTCTAATTAAGATTTCTCATAAGATATTTCGCCCTTTTTTCATGCTAAACATTTTGTGTGTATTTAATATTACTCATATTTTTGATGTGCAGGGTGTCATTTGTTGGCCATCGATGCATTTTGGGGTTGCAGAATGGTGTGTCTCCATTTGTTTGTTTCTCTTTTCTTGTTTTATTTTTATTAGTTTTGTTGGCTTTTTGCTATTTTTGTGATTTTTTTTATACTCTTTACGTTTTTTTTTCTTTCTTTCACATTTGTGAGCATGACCATGCTAATTGTAGTTTGAGATATTTTTTTCCTTATATGCTCTATTCTATTATTTTTTTTTACTTAATTTTTTTTTTTGCATTCGAGGGTGAGGATGGAACAATTAAACAAATCCTTACAACCTATGTTGTAGGTTTAGTTCTAATGTGTAGTGGGCAAAGGCAATGAAGGTATGTATTAAGGAATTTACTTGTTTACTAGTATATAATCTTATCCTTGTTTTAATTTATAACTCATTTGTTGCTTCATAATTATATCATTTGTATGTATTAAGGAATTTACTTGTTTACTAGTATATAATCTTATCCTTGTTTTAATTTATAACTCATTTGTTGCTTCATAATTATCTCATTTGTTTAAATTTAAATACAACGTAGGTTAAGAAAGGTGGAGAAGCATCGATAAAAGGATTGAATATCTTTGTGTGAGAGAGATGTGGGGCACTATAAGAAAGGGTAGAGGCAATGACGTCGAGGGTGAGTTAACTTTTGTGATAGAGGGTCAGTTTCTTCTTTTGTTTTTCCACTACGATGGATCTTTGTTTTTGTATTTGTGAGCATGGACTCCTTTGTTTGATGGTAAACCAAGTCAAATATCCCAAATAGTCCCAAATAGTAGTAGCAACTGCACCCTCAAATGTGCCCCTCTAGAAAAGTTATTCAATCAAATTAGACAAAGATATGTTGACAACTCCCCATGAGAAGATGTGCAAGTCAACCCTCCTTCAGATGCATGGATATGTAAGTCACTCAAACCCCCAAATGGAAAATCTTCAGGTGAATGTGGGATCATTCGCAAATAATCCTTTTCTATTGAACAATGTATAGTAAATGGTGGCCCATATCAAGTTGTAACTAAATACATCGTGCCAAGTGCATATGCCAAAATAAGTGCCCTTAATAATCATAAACAATGTGCATAAACTTTGCACTGTGAACCCATCTTCCCCAAACTAGCTGTTGGCTTTCAAATATGTGGGTAAGGTATGCTAGACTTTTATCTTTTAAACACCTTTAATCACCTCAAATAGGTTGATCTTCTTCTTCTATGAAGAAGTATTGCCTCGGCTATCACTTATTATGCTAGTTGCCACTGGAAGATTAAACTAATGCTACAGGCGCTTAAAGAGATCAAATTTATTACTGTAGCATGATAAGAAACATTTTTATGTTCTCCATACAAGATCTCTAACCTCACTAGTTCAAGGGCTAGCTATAGCATAAATAATATTGTTGTAGGGTGCTACAATGGTGGATTAGTGTTGCATCCTTTAACAACCTTATATGTTTGATAATTAAGAGGAATGTCATTTTGAAATAATCTCTTGTGCTATGACTATAATAGGCTCATGGGCGCGTACACTGTCAAAGCTCTCAACATAAGCTTATGACAAATAAACCCCTCTTAACCTTTCATTTATTCTTAGATCTCAAAATAGATTAGGGCTGACCTTTCAAAGTTATGAATTCAAGCAGGGCCAAATTAAATTCGTGGACATCTTTTTGCTGTGAATAGCTTGCTTTTTTGGCAATGTCTTATTGAATTTCTTTTGTTTTGCTATAGTTCTTTGTTCTTGCCTTGAATTTTTTGCATTTGAGATGATGTAGGACTTGTAGGTAATACCTTTAGAATTTTTGAAAGTTCCTTACAACACGGCTCCTTGACTATCAACTTATGACATATCTCAAAATATGGACGTTTGGGGTACTGTAACCCTCTTATGGTTTCCTTTCTATGTTATTTTTGTAGATTCCAATTCCATAATGACCCAAAACTGCTCATTGAGGTGATGCATGAAAAAAAGATTTCTTTTTATCTTGCTAGAAAACAAGGTTGAATTGCAGACCTAGAGAAATGTTCTAGATCCACAATGATAGGTCTACAACCCTAAAATTGTGGCAGATTGATGTTACCTTGGATACTAAAACCAACTGCCTTGAGCTCCGTGTGTAATTAGGGACATGTTTTCATCTTTTCCATTTGTTGTTTGAAGGTGAAACAACTTGCAAGTTTGTGAATAGTATGACACCCATAAAAACACTAAAATTTTAACTAGGAACCACTTAAAAGGCCTCTATCAAGAAGAGTAATGAGTAATGATGCTATTAGGTTGTCCTATATAAATGATTTACCAATCCAGGGCCCCTTTCAAACAAAGAGACAGGCGATGATTTACCATCCAGTGCCCCTTTCAAACAAAGAGACATGTGAACTTACATGAATGCATTTATAAATGAACGCTTCCCCCTTTTGATACTATTTTTGCTAGCATCACTTTAGGGCCAAACCCCTAAAGTTATAAATATATAAATAGGGTTGTTCTCCTTAGACAAGGATTTCTCCTACATAGGTTAGCTTTCTTGAACTTATTTTGTTTTTTTCCTTTAATCTCGTTTTTAATCAAAGTTCTATTTTGAATTAACCTTTCAAATAAGCTGCCATGCCTAATGTCCCATTCATAATTGTTGGTATCAAATTCTACTTGAAAATGTTCTTATGGAAAAGGATTTACTCACTTTTAATAAAAATGAAAGAAAGGCCAAAGTTGATTCATATCTATTGTGTTAAGGAAACTTCTCTTATAGAGTTTGACATGGGACTACCCCAAAATGTTGATGTGACTTCTGGTTCAAGAACAATGCCCTAGATAAAGTCAATATGAGGAAACAAAGTTGGAGCATCTTCTTCATGATTGCACTGAGACCTCTAACATAGAGTGATCTCCTAAGACATCTAACATAGAGCAATCTCCTCCTTGTTGATCTTTGTAGCTTGGTAGGTAGGAGCATCTTCTTCATGATTGCACTGAGACAATCTAACATAGAGTGATCTCCTAAGACATCTAACATAGAGCGATCTCCTCCTTGTTGATGTTTGTAGCTTGGGTAGGTAGGAGCATCTTCTTAATGATTGCACTGAGACCTCTAACATAGAATGATCTCCTAAGACATATAACATAGAGCGATCTCCTCCTTGTTGATGTTTGTAGCTTGGGTAGGTACTTCTGCATAAGCCCAAGTGTTTGGGCATGCAGAAGCGACCTGATACACCCTTAGACCTTAGCAATTACTTTAGTAATTAAAGTCATTTTTTTCATAAGATAAAAGTGATTTAATTTAATGAAATGCAAAGGTTCTTTCCAAATAATGGAATTAGATGAATCTCAACTGTCGATCTTAGGTGAGACGAGATCAAATTTCAATTGTGAATCACTTTGGAGATTAGGGTTGCAGATTCAGTCAACAGCTGAAGCTTATAAAAGAAGAGCTAAGGAGAGGACAAGACACAACAATGGCGAACACAAGGCTTGAAAGGAGATTTCGGTAATTGAGTGGAGAAGGACTACCATTCAAGTGTGCTAGGTCTGAGGAACGTAGCAAGAGAGATCCAAATCAACCAAGACAGATTGGGATAGTTCTAGGGCTTGATCAGGTGGATTAGATTTAGGTTATTGTTATATTTGTAGTTTTCTCAGTGCGTCATTTTCCTAGTAAGAGAGTCTTAGTAGGTTTTGAATCATTAATGAAGAATTGATTTGATTGGGCAAAAAACTTTTGTAATGTGTCATTGAGATTGGTTGTGCTTCTATTGAATATTTTTTTGTTTATGCTAAGACCCTAGTTGTGCTTTTATTTTGTAGACCTGTGATGAATTTGTTAGGAATTATTTTTCAGGTTGTTGGGTTCTAAAATTAACAAGGAATCATAGTTGAAACTCTGAGAAATCAATCTCCAAATTAGCAGGCGCTAGTTTTGTTTAGTGATTGCAGGGGTCTATGTTCGACCAACGACTGTACAACACTGAATTCTTAGTTTGCATGTTGAGAATTCAACGCATAAGAGAGATTAATTTCTGCAATGTGTGGGCTAGTGGTTGGACAATTGAGTGAAATTTAAAAAAAAAGTGGTCGACAAGCAAGCCACGACCTAGTTGTTACAAATCTATCATGGATCAAGCACCACGGGGAATGTGGTGAGTCGAGATGACATGGGTTGTGGTAATCACGGAGGTCGAATTGGCAATAGAAGAGGTAGAGGTCGACTGGGACACAAGTCTAGCTTTCAGTCGCTAGTCAAGATGACAACCAAAATATTAGGTGACAGTAGTAGGGCAAGCCAACTTTGATAGGCCGTGTAAGTGAGGAAGTGGAGGGTTGTCGAAGAAGCTTATAGCTGTCTCTAAGATGGTGACAGGGATGTGTGTGGAAAGTAAAACTAGTTGTCAGAGACAATAGTCATTAGGCCGAGAGGAAAAGGCCACCTGACAAGAGAGATATAATTGTCATCAGATCCAGTAAGGTCGAGATAAAATTGTTCACTGACAAGAGAGATATGACCGTATAGTCCATATGGTGCTACAGAGTGGTCAAAACATAGTCGTTCCAACAAGGAGAGCTACGATGTAGAGGAATCTAGTAGTCAACCATAGATTGACAGAATTCACAAAGGTGTCGTGAATAGTGTAAAGATTATACAAGGGCCATACAAGGGTGGGGAGTTGTATAAGCGTGATTAGTTTGTTCACAGACAAAAGATGTGAATAGTGGAACTGGCAAATACACTATTTCAAAGAATCTAGGGGGATGGGGCCTAAAATTTATTGACAAAAAGCCTTCATAATTCAAAGTCAATACATTCACATAATCAAGATGACTCTTGCAAGTCAGAATGTAGCAATAATTCCAGAATGAGCCCTACCTGAAGGTCAATAGGATGTGCTTTTGATGACCAGTCTCCAAGTCAAGGACTTGGAAGTTGTCACGTAAATTGTAAAAGGCAATGTAAGACAAGTATAATAGCTCTAATGCCAAAAGACATACATGATATGCCCAAAATTAAATCAAGTGGACCATCATATCTGATTGAAAGGTGGAGACTTGATGGTAGGTGTGATTGCAGTGGATGGGATATGGGTTGTGCACTTACCTTACTTCATAGTCGGAAACAAAAAAGGAACGATGACTTAATTAAGACCAATTCAAAGGTAGAGGATTGTAATTCATTATGTGTGCTTTCGTAGGTATTATATACGGGTCCTTGTTGGGCATGGAATCCCCCCCCAAGGCATGTTTTGGGGCTTAAAGCCCAAGTTTTGACGAAGTCCATTGTAAAGACTCCACGATTTGTGGGTGCAGAGCGTGAAGTCATAATAGAGTCACAGGGTTGTCTGTCCTTGTGTTTGTAATGTAATGTCAACTTGAAAGATCTGCCCATGGTCCACAGACCATGGGATCGTATAAATAGAGCGAGGCTCTAAGTGTAGAAAACAGAAAATAGGGAATCTAACCATGATGAGTCTAAGGAAGTGATTGAGTCGAAGTGTAAATCGTGTCTTTGGGTCGTAGAGTAGGAGAAGGCTCTGCAGCTGAGTGCACAGAGGCCTAGTAGTCCACAGCTGAGTGCGCAAGGCAGGTCGAGTCTGTAATTGTTGGAAGTATTAATAAAGATAAGTCTTACCATATTTTTGTGTATCTTTTCCTATTTTATGCATTATTGGATATGAATTGCAAGTTTACTGTCTATTTGTTGCGCGAACTCATACGAATGTGCTGTATAAATAAATATAACATAAGGCATCCATTTACGCGAAGATAGCTAATTGGTGTAAGAAGATAAGTAAGATCTCGGATGTGACTTAGGGGAATAGTGCAGAGCGATGCTCTTGCAGCGCGGAAGCCCTGCAACCTCTGGTTAGGGCTGCGCGAAGGCGAATATATTAGGGTGCAAAGGCCAGGGAAGTGCGCGAAGCAACCCGCATGCAGGGACTAACAGTTGGACCGAGTCAACCCCTCAGACATCTCAAGGGTGCAGAAACCTGGTTCCAACACCCCCCCATACTACTTCGGGTGAGACCTCAGTCCGCGGATTGTTGCCGAAAGGGCCAGTAGTACAGGGGTTTGTTTAGCTAATTAATTCCAAACTTGGGTCAGGCCCCAACAAGCCAACAAATGGTTCCGTTGCTGAGACCGAGATTTGCATAGAGATGTCTGATGTCGTATCACTGGAATCCAACTAAAAAAGGAATTGAAGATTGGTTGGATAGGAAGATTCACGAGTTCCTGGTGCAGGAGAATAGGAATCCGCGACTATCAAAAGAAGAGTGGTTAGACTGCTACCTGTACCCAGAGATCCACGAAATTTTCTTTGCATCTTTCCCTACTGAGTTGTACGAGTGGATCGTGAAGCTAGCAGATAGCCAAGGAAGGTACAAGCTCGACAGACCTATTATGTGGACTCCAGAATTGGTGCGTAGATTGGAAGCATCGGAGGATAAGATCACGCTCATTGTTGACCACTGGCTCGATCGAATTATAGGAGGATTCATCACTGAGTTTGCGGTAGATACTTCGGTCAGCTATAGCGAGGCAGAACGACGCTTCCTCAAAGGACCGCGAGGTAAGTACGTTAAGTCTTTGAACACATGGATTAAAATGCTACTGTGTGAAAAACGGATTATGCAAATAAATTGATGTTTGGGGCTACGCGAAGTGGGAGAATCTACAGAAACGAAGGTAGTACACAACTAGAAACTAGCCCCTTGATTTCACCTTCACGAGGGGATGAGGAAGAACTCGCGAAGGTCTCACCAAGAAGTGCGATCAATTTGATAAGGCAGAGGATTTCACACATACCACCCCCACCCACACCACCGCCAGTTTCATCGTCTTCACTCCCATCTTCGCCTATACCACCTCCGCCACCACTGTGAGTTAATATGGCAAGCTTGATAAAGTTGCTGGTGTTCAAGGGAGTAGGAAATGAAGATCCGTACCAGTTTTGGTTCGTGATAAAAGCTGTATGGGAAGCGTAAGGAGTCGCAGATGACAATATAAAGAAAGCAACGTTGGTCAGCGCTCTGCAGGATCGCATGTTGACCTGGTACATTAAGCATTCCAATGACAATCCGAATGCGAGGATCACGGATATCCAAACTGCATTGAACAAAGAATTTAGCAGGCCGAAGTCAGAGGCGGTCGATCATAGGGTTCAAGGAGATCACGATGCTATCAGGTGAGACCCCTTGGGAGTTGGATCAGGGACTGAAGTGCACAATTCGCGTAGCTAACATGACGTTGACGGATGGACAATGCCGCGAATGGTTTTTAACATCGTTAACGCCGCATCTAAGAAATGCACTGTCATAACAGAGGCTAACAACTCAGACCGAGGCCTTGGAGATAGTGATGCGACTACACGAGACCCCGATTCAGGATCCCAACCTGGGAGTTCAGCAGATTCAAGCGCAGTTGAAAAACTTGTGCCTTGCAATGCAGAGTCTGAAACAAGATAGGGCAGCTCGCCCAGAAGTGCGCGATGAGGTATGGTGCGTAAAGTGCAAGGGTCAGGGACATGACAAGGACCATTGCCCGGTGTTTGCAAATTACCTCATGGGCGGAGGACCAATGCCACTGAGACTGAAGGCACAAGCAGGACCTAGCGTAGCGCTTGCGTTGTGGTGCGCGATTTGTCAAATAGTAGGAAAGCATGCTACGGACAACCGTCATTTGTTGCAGAAGTACACGCAGAATTCACAACAATTGTTCTGTAATTTCTGTAGATCGGTGGGACATGATGAGTGCACCCGTAGAAGTTATGAGCTGATGATGGATAAGACTGCTACCTACAGAGTTCAGGCCGAAACACGACCCCTTGACCAGAACGCAGGGATGACGTGATCCAGATTTCAGGGACGCAGACGAGGCCGAGGTGGAGGAGGACCTGGAAGAGGTCGTGGACAACTGATATGTTACAATTACGGAGGGCCGGCCCATTATGCTTGTGATTGTACGAATCCGACGCATCCATCTTGCTTGTATTGTACATTGCTTTATCATGAGACGGAGGATTGTTCCACACTAATAGCGAGGCTGCGTGATAAAGGAGCGCTCCAACCTCCCCCGATTCAGAACCTACAAATGATGAGGTCTGAGCCGCGCGAGGAAGACCCTAATGTGAATATTGTGCTTCAAAGTGGAATTACGACAGGGGATGACAAAGGCAAGCAACTTGAAGATAGTACTTGGGTTCGCAAGGCTCCGACAAAAGAACCTGAGTTTGATTTGGAGCGCGCTAAGGAAACCTTCATGGAAGCTAGGGAGAGCTTCGCTGATGCCTCCACTTCATGCAACAAACCCAGACCGGAGCCGAAAATGGACCCATCGATGCTCACAACATTCTTGGAAACATGCATGAAGCTGTTGTGCGACAACAAGGCTATAAAGGGGCTGCAGGAACTCATAATTAGATGCGCTGGGACCGCGCCAGGAGAACCGCGCGTAGTCCGAATGCGCGGAAAGCACGCGATGAGGACAGGAAGGGAGATGAGATTGACTACGCAGATTGGAGAATACGAGATGGACCAAGTGATTCTGGACCTAGGATCAGACGCGAATGTTCTGCAGAAGCAGACATGGGAGCCCATGGGAAGGCCTACGCTGCAATGATCTCTTATCTAGCTGCGAATGGCGAACCAACAAAAGATCCTACTTATGGGAAGATTGTAGGGGTTCATAGTGGATATTGAAGGAGCGAGCGTGCTGGCAGAGTTTGAAGTGATAGAGAATGTTGATGACAACAATCCCTACCCCGCACTGTTAGGAATCGATTAGGCCACTGATATGAATGGGGTGATAAATCTGAAGAAGCACAAGATGATTTTTGAGTAAAAGTCTTTGTGCGTAGTTGTACCTTTGGACCCTGTAGAAGGACCACGCTACATGGAGCCAGTGCGCGACTATGAAAGCGACGAAATCGGATTCTGACAAGGAGATAGAACGATGGCAGAACCGGTTACATGAGGTAACCACGCTGAACTGCAACATGATGACGAAATCGTTGCGCTGTGTATCAACTGAGGTAAGGGATTTGCCTATGTACGATGGGTTAAGTGAGGTAGCCGACTTCATGAACAGATTCGAAAGGGAGGTGCCAGAATGACAACTCTTCGAGGCTTTGAAATGGGTACTATGTGCTACGCCCGCGAGGTGGTGGGGTATGCACCAAGGAAGCTTTGAGCGCTGGTGCCAATGCAGGAGGATGATGCGCACAAGGTTTGGGAAGCCTCCGATGCAATTAACAAACAAGATTGCTGGACGGAACGATCCGTGCCCCACCTGTCCAGATGGATACAGACATATGTTACGAAACCTGCGTGGATGCACACAACCTTCGCGTTAGGGGACACGGTCAGTAAGCAGGTGTGGACAAGGCAATGGCATGAACAACCCCTCTGGTTGGAACAACGGAGTATGGAAAGACCAAGTGCGCATAAGGTTATCCATGCAGAAGCCTTTAAAGAAGTATGCAAAGCACTGAACAAGGTACACAATGTGCAATGAACTGATTGGGACTTGCGCGTACCAACGATTCTATGGGCTTACAGAACCATGTGCAAGAAATTGATGGAGCAGGCGCCTCCCAGGCTGGAGTATGGAGCGAACGTTGTAATCCCCATAGAGTATAAAATGCCTAGTTCGTGCATATCAGCACTGGTAGATACGACGCCTCGCAGAACCTTGGAAGAAGGGGCCGCGCAGCTGAACGAAGCAGAACACTTGGGACCTGACAAAGAAATCTGATAGGGTGACCTTAGGCTCCAAGAACATATGAAAGAAAGGGTGCGATTAAGGGAGAAAGGTGCTCTGTTAGAAGCGGAAGTCAAGAAGCTTGAGGACAAGATAAAGATAGATTTTCTCGATAAGAAGACCAGGGCGATAAAACAGGGTGCACACGATTACCTTGACGAGTTTGGAGACTACCACAGACAGTTTATCAGCCTGATGCCTTGGATCGGACCGCATATTACTAAACGTACCAACCATGGTGGCGCATTATAGATGATAAAATGCGCGACGGAGCCAGTAACAATAAAAGGTGGGTATTTTCCAGGAAAAGTGATGGATGATCGGATGAAACCCTATACAAGTGGTGCGACCACCTGACTAGCGGGAGGAAGTATAGTCTTAGCGCTCCAGGCAGTTGAAAGGAGGCGCTAGACTATAAATTACTCCATCTGGGAGCTGCGCAATGTTGGAGTTGCGCGCATGAGCAAAGTGTCACAAGGTCTGCGACTGCACAAGTGGGGCTGCACTGCCGCGCGGGTTCGCTGGAAAGTGACCGTTGGAGTCACTATTCACGATGTGATGCTTGACTTGAGACCAAATGGAGTGGGCGATAGACATTTAAGATGCGCTTTATGGGCAAGATTTGGGAAAATATGCCGCCAAGGGAGCATTAATGAACTGGATTTGGGGGGAACGGTCGAATTCAAATTCAAAAGACGTTATAAATTACAAAGGGCTGCCCAGCAAACAACACTTGGTCATTTGCAAATTGAGCTATTGTATGCCCCGTGTATTCTAAGCCGAGATCTGTTTGCCCTGTGTCGAGCTTTGGTTGAGCCCCTGATTGAGTGATTGATAGATTTTTGGACTAGCAAGATGGCAACATCTGAGGAAGTTAGGTAAATTGCAGAGATGACTGCCGGAGAGGCTGCGCAGGCTGGAAGATGCCCCCGAAGGCGCCAAGATTGTGGCAGAAATCCCTAAATCACAGCGTACGGCGAGGCCAAAAAAGCACAAACAGTTGATGATTCCAGTGCGTGTGTCCCTGCAAAACTTGCTGCGCACTAGATTAACGATGGAGGAGAAAGGGAAAGTAATTAAATTAGAAATCGACGAGGAGGAAGACTTGGAGGATCTCATAATTGAAGAAGACGAGGACGAGGGCATGGAAGTAGAAATTGAGGTTGCGCACCCTCCAACCAAGCTGCCTGTGTATATCCCTCGGTGGAAGGGGAAGGAAAAAGTACCCAAGAACCTCGACGAGAGCAAGAGCTCTCTCTAGACTCCGCTCCTCCCGGACGACATCACCTTTGAGGGCACGCACTTGGGGAGTGTGCCAAATTTGAAGTTTGAAGATTAGGATGTCGCTAACGACGAGAAGTTCCCTCATCTAGAGACCACGCAGCTCATGAAGCCCAAGCAGAACACCGCAATGGGGGTTATCGAATTGGAGTTGTGAAAGTGGTTATGCGGAGTGGAAAAGGCAGGGTTATTAAACCTGCTCTGGGTGCCACATTTCCACCGTGCCCCAGTAACGATAGTTGTCATTAGGCAGCCGCTCTGCTTGGTGCATGGTGGGTGTTTGTGGCTGGAGGAGCCCATCCCCATCACAGACCACTTAATCCATCGCATTACCTGGCTTCCATGCAAAGGAGAGGACCCTACAGACATCTCGGAGGGGAAGAGCAACGATTTGGCCATTGTGGAGGCCATGAAGAAGAAATACAAGGTTTACGCGATCTCCAATATCAACAACAAAGCAGTCAGGGTGGCGACTTAGATACTGGCAAGTAAAGTTATGCGCAAGTGCCGCGCGGACAAGGTACCCGCGCCGGTGGTGGCACTTGCTGAGGAGTGCGCGGAGGGGGTCCAGTTTAACCGGTCTGTGTTCTTATGTAAAGAGTTCCTGGAAAATTTCCACGAGGCCCAAGAATAAGGAAAAACGTTCGACTATGCATGACTTCTGCTATGCATAGTGCTGGTGGCAGGGGAACTGCCAGAGGACAACCAGTTCCCCACAATTGACAGGGATTTGTCGGAGGCTGCAAAGTACGCTTTGTTGTGGGCCACGAAAGACGCAAATCGGATCCACGACAACAAGATATTCTGGGTGTTCATGGAGATGAACATCAGAATGGGGATTAACCGTAAACCGCGGTTATCACCCACTGTCTACAGCAGCCTGCAGAGTTTTGCAGAATTTAAAGCAGACTTCCACAACATATATCTCAGAGCGTGCAAGGACTCGACCAAGAAATGGAGCGAGCTACCCTTCATAGCCACAGATGATGTAATTTTTGATGTACTCAAGACATGGACTCCGGCGGCCCCAGACATTGCGGCGGTGGAGAAGTCTGCTACGCAGAATAAGAAAGAGGAGGCCAAACTGCGCATGGCGCAGTTGGTAGAAAAGAGAAAGCAAGAAGCAACGACAGCAAAAGCGCAGGAGGTGCGGGACGTTGCGCAAACAACATCAAAACATAAAAAGGCGGCAACAGCATCAGCATAGGAGGCAACCGCAAAGGCGCGCGAGGGCCAGAAGTCACCTTTGCATGGGCAGTAGAAAGAGATGGAAATAGAGGAAGAAGAGGGCGGCGCAGACCCACATACAGTGTCCACACTATTAAAACGATAGCACCCGAGCGAGCGGATGGGGCCGTGCAAGAAGGTGAAAGCATCCAAGCTGTCGATTGACCTGATCACCCTTACTGAGGGTGATCTGCACGACATAGGCCAAACAGTGCGCGACGTCACCACAGAGGACCTCCAAAATTTTGTTGAGGAGAATCAAATTGTGTTGGGGGCTCTCAGAGCACAGATTCAAGAGTTGCAGGTGCGCACTCCTCAAGCTGGTACCCTTTCGAATAGCCTCGTAGTAGGGACAACTGCAATCGAGCAAATGTTATGCACTTGGACAACCAACACCATAGTGCTATCAGATGGGGCACTGATTACGACAAATGAGGCCGACAGGCCTACGGTTAGTGCGTTCAAAGGGATAGGGATCAACATGGCTGCACTCCCGCAAGAGACGCTATATGTTCGGCAGGATGGGATTACTGCAGAACTGCGGGCTAGGGAGCGCTGCAAGTGTTGAGTGAGCAAAAGATCAACATGGAGCAGTTGAGCTTGCAGCGCGATGAAGTGGTTTCGTAGAATAGGCAGATGGTACAGGTACTGGAAAAAGCCTGTCAGATGGTCCCCGAGATGGCCATCCCAGCAGATGCACCAGCAGAGGCACGTATCCACAGATTAGCAGTAGGGGTGCGCGAGGTGCGCGAGGTGCGAGGCACGTATCTTCAGATAACAGAACTGCGGTTAAAGGCGCAACTATCCACCCCTCCAAAGGTAAGAGAACAGCGCACCAGTGCTATTACATCAGGGATGGAAGAAATCAGCAGTGCAGTAAGACACTGCACCTAAATGTTGGAAGAGTCCTTCGAGGTCCTCACCAATCTGCAGGAGGACCCTAACATCTAGCGCTTGGAGACAGAGGTGCGTGAGCTCTAGCAGCAGTACGACAGCGTCAAAGGGACCGCGTAGATGATGGCCCTTACTCAGAGGCTCGCGCGAATGCAACCAGCCAAAGTGCTGAAAGAGCAAGTAGATGCAGCACGACACAGAGAAGCAGTCTTGAAGGCGCGTGTTCAGCCTTGGATTGACGAGGCCTTTGTCATCACAGCAATAATTGAAGGCAAGCTCGTGCAAATGCAGGGGATGTAGGAACAGATGTATGGAAGCAGTTTCGACATCGCGGTCTTGGAACAACGGGTACCATAGTTTTAAAATTGGGCCGATTCGAAACGGAAACGGCCGAGTTGATCCGTTTCATTGGCCAGAAGTATGACTCGGTTGAAGAAACAGTTCGGAAGACCGAGTCAGCCATGACTCAGCCAACTCGGCCGTTTCCGTATTGACTCGGTTGAGTCATAACCAGTAGCTCGTAACCCCATCAAAACAACAGTTTGACATTTTTTTAATGAAATTTTGAATTGTTTGCTGATTGGTTTGGACTCCAAGGTGTTTTCTAATTTGGTTAAGTGCTATTTGGGGTCCATTCCCCTCTCCTAGTGTTGATATGCTATTCAAATTTCATGGTAATGTTAAATTCTTAAAGTAAAAGTGACATTCTCCTTAATCTTCATTTTCATCCTTTTACTTAAATTTTTAACATTACCATGAAATGACTCAGGATGTTTGAGAGTGGTTCCGGCCTCATTGGATTCATATGGAGAAAGTAGAATTTTAGATTTCATTCAAAATCCAGCAGACTTATTAGTTTTTCAGGATTTCAGGATTGGAGGATTGCAGTGTTTCCATTGAATTTTGTCATGTATTAGGGTATGGAACTTGTATTTAATCAAGAGCACCAATCCTTCTATGTACCTTGATATTAGTGACATTGGTTGTTGAACTCCTCCGGGATTCGCTCCCAAGCCAGGAGCTTCTGAAAATGTCGCTCTCGCTCCCGTTTTTGCTCTCGCTCCCCACTTTCGTTCACGCTCCCAAGTAACACTGAGCCAGATGATGTTGGCAACTCTAGCAGTAGCTAGTAGTACTGGTCACAGACTTTTGTTGTAGAGGCCATTTATAGCCTCCTTGGTTATGTTTTTGTTTTGATCCCTATATCATCATCGTGTTTGTATTGGACAATGCACTGGGTGCCATTTTGATATAATGGATATATTCATAGGCTACTTTGTTATATGTTGTCTTCTATCTATATTCTAATGCTGTGTGTTTGGAAACATGAATGAAAATCTTTAAAATTGTGTTTTTATAAAAAATAAATATTTAATGTATTTTTTACAATGATTGAGTCGTTGAAATCGAGCCGGCCGAGTCGGTGTCGGAGTCGGAGTCGGAGTCGACCCTCAGCCGAGTCGGAGTCGGAGTCGGAATTTTAAAACATTGACGGGTACAGGAGATTCAACAGGCAATTGCTAGTGCGTTGCCGACCTTGCAGCGGTTCGAGCAGAGTGGGAGGGACTCTGCGCAAAGATCTCCGCACCGACAGAGTGACTCGAGAGCGAGTCACGATGTTTGTGTTGGGGGCCTGTTGGGCCTGGAATCCCCCCAAGGCACGTTTTGGGGCTTAAAGCCCAAGTTTTGACCAAGTCCATTGTAAAGGCTCGACGATTTGTGGGCGCGGAGCACGAAGTCATGATAGAGTCACAGGGTTGTCTGCCCTTGTGTTTGTAATGTATTGTCAGCTTAAAAGATCTACCCATGGTCTGCGGACCATGGGATTGTATAAATAGAGCGAGGTTCTAAGTGTAGAAAACAAAAAATAGGGAATCTAAGCATGATGAGTCTAAGGAAGTGACTGAGTCGAAGTGTAAATCGTGTCTTTGGGTCGTAGAGTAGGAGAAGGCTCTGGAGCTGAGTGTGCAGAGGCCTAGTAGTTCGCAGGTGAGTGCGCGGACCCCTACAGCTGAGTGCGCAGGGCAGGTCGAGTTTGTAACTGTTGGAAGTATTAATAAAGAGAAGTTTTACCATATTTCTATGTATCTTTTCCTGTTTTATGTATTATTGGGTATGAATTGCAACTTTACTGTTTATTTGCTGCACAAACTCATATGAATGTGTTGTATAAATAAATATAACATAAGCCATCCCATTTACGCGAAGATAACTAACTGGTGTAAGAAGATAAGTAAGATCTCGGGTGTGACTTATGGGAATAGTGCAAAGCACTTCTCCAGTAGCGTGGAAGCCCCACAACCCCTGGTTAGGGCTGTGCGAAGGCGAATATATCAGGGCACGAAGGCCAGGGAAGTGTGCGAAGCAACCTGTGCACAGGGAATAACAGTTGGACCGATTCAACCCCTTAGACATCTCAAGGGTGTAGAAACCTGGTTCCAGCACCCCCCATACTACTTCAGGTGAGACCTCAGTCCGCGCTCCACGGACTATTGCCGAAAGGGCCAGTGGTACAGGGATTTGTTTGGCTAATTAATTTTGAACCTGGGTCAGGCCCCAACAAGCCAACAATCGTGACAACCAACCATTTTAATTTCAATTTATGTAGAGTGTCACGGTGTTATGTTATGATTCTTCAACATCCATATCCTTTTTTCCTGTGTTTTTCCCTCTGAAAATATCGAGAAGTTTGTCATTCTGTAACTCTTATTTGAATTTTTTGTTCATGTCAGACTAAAGACTAAACAAGGCTATCTATTGTTTCTCTTTACTTGTTTTCTTTTTGATAGTTACGTTGTGTTTTTACTATTGTTGGTTCCTATTTGGTGTAAAATCCAAGCATGCTTTGGTATGGAAACCTATGTTGCAACAATATATATGTATGGTCACTTATGTGTTTTTGTTTAAATTTGAGCGATCATACATTATTAATCATTTGTTTAATTGTTGAATGTGATGCAATGTAGGTAAAGGAATGTGGAGAATTCACGATGAAACTATTGACTTGTAGTAGCTTGCAAAGCCAAAGGTTGAAGTTAGTTTTCTTTTGATGCAAAATCTATGTATGATCTACTATGTAATATTTCTTATTGCAAATACTCTAGATCTCCTCTCTCCTTAATTGTTTAGTGTTTGAATTCGATTTATTTTTTGCTAAATAAGATTAATTATGAGATTTTCGGTCTCCATTAAGATTTCTCATAAGATATTTTGATCTTTGTATCATATTTCTCACGATATTTGATATATGTGTAATATTTCTTAGAATATTTTCTAGTCTCTATCTAATACTTTTTTATGTTTTGATGTGCAAGGTGCCCTTGGTTGGCCATGGATGCTTTTTGTAGCTATAGTGCAAAGTCTTTTTCTTATTTTTCTTTTTATGTCTTTTTTATTTTTTGTTATTTTTGTTTATATTTTGTTTTCTTTTTATTTTTGTTGTTTTATTTTGTTTTTTCCATGTGGTTGTTATATTTTTGTATTTGTGAGCATGACCATGCTAATTTGTGGTTTGATATTTTTTATTGTGTGTTTTTTTATCTATTTTTTTTGTTCATATTTTCTTTTGGATTGAATAGTGTGGTTTTAAAGATGAGGTAATGGGCAAAGGCAAAGGAGGTATGTATGGGGGGATTTGCTTGTTTATGTATAGAGGTGAACAAAGTATGTAATGGGAACTTACTTGTTTGTTACTACATTATTATATGGTTTTATTTCCATTTCTATTTAACTCATATGTTTCTTCATCATTGTATCACGTGTATTTGTTGAAATGTAGATGCAATACAAATTAAGAAAGGTGAAGGAACACTCATGAAATTAACTATTAAAAACTCTTTGCGTGAGAGAGATGTGAGTCACCATAGCAAAGGTAGAAGCAAATATAGAGAGTGAGTTTTATTTCTATTTAACTCATATGTTGCTTCATCATTGTATCACGTGTATTTGTTGAAATGTAGATGCAATACCAATTAAGAAAGGTGAAGGAACACTCATGAAGTTAACTATTAAAAACTCTTTGCGTGAGAGAGATGTGAGTCACCATAGCACATGTTTGCAAATATAGAGGGTGAGTTTTATTTTGTTGCAAAACTCATGGTGAAATTAGATGGATATTATATTATTTGATATTTTTATTTATATAATAAGTGTTATGCAAATGTGGGTAAAGGAAGATGGTGGAGTATCAAGGAAACTATGATTTTTTTGTATGAGACATTTGCAAATGTGCTTGAGAACGAAGGCAACAAGTATGTTCTTTTTTAGTTCGACATGGATATCTTCTCGTTTCAATACAATGGTTCTCCTCCCTCCTTCCTTGTTGAAGAATTGTGATTTTTGGTCATTACATAAGATTTACTTTTGCATACTATTACTCATAAGACATTTTTTTGTTTGTTTATGATTTCTCATAATATATCTAAGTGTTTGTTTGGTACATCGTGTGAGAACTTAAGGCGAGTCCTGACAACCCATGATTACACAAGCATAGTGAGTGAAGGTGAAGATTGACTACCCATGATTACACAAGCATAGTGGGTGAAGGTGAAGATTGAGGTGATATATATGGTTCCATTTGTGTGTATTTAAATTCAAAGCATCTTACATTAGATAAATTATTGACCACATTGTAACGCAGGTAATGTAATGTGAAAAAGCACAAACTAAAGTGTTGAAATCTATTTGTGAGGGAGAGACTACAGTAGAGTGCAAAGGTAGAGGCAAAGGTACATGTGAGTTTTCTTTTGGTGCAAATATTCATATATGATTCATTATTAACCTATTTACCTATATATGATCGTCCCTCCTTATCAATTTAGGGTTTATGATTTTATTCTTCACATAAGATGTACTTTGTAGTGTATAAAATTATTCATAATATCTCACAACATTTTGTGTGTATATAGTATTTTTTATGATGTCTTATTGAGTGCAATGCAATGCAGATAATGGAATGTGAAGAATCACTAATGAAATATCTTTATGAGAGAGAGATTGCAGTAGTGTAAAGGTAAAGACAAAGATAGAAGTGAGTTCTCTTTCGACGCAAAATTTGTATATGATTTTGTTATGAAATCCTTCTCATTTCAAATACAATAGTTCCCTTCCCTCTTAACGATTTAGGTTTGATTTCTAGTGCATAAGGTTACTCATAATATTATTGGTCTCTAATTAAGATTTGCAGTAAGATATTTTGATATTTTTATAATATTACTCGTATTTTTGGTGTGTAGGTTGTCCTTTGTTGGCCATCGACACATTTTGGGGTTGCAAATTGGTGTCTCCATCGGATGTTTTTCCTTTCTTGTTTCCTTTTTATTAGTTTTGTTGTTTCCTCTTGTGATTATTTTCTACTATTACATTTTTTTCTTTCACATTTGTGAGCATGGCCATGCTAATTTGTGGTTTGATAATTTTTTTTTCTTAACTGGTATTCTTTCTATTCTTTTTACTTCTTTTTTTGTTTGTTTGTTTTTTTTTTTTTAATGTGGGTTTGGGGGTGAGGGTGGAGCAAATAAACTAGTCATTTCAACCTATGTTGTTGGTTTAGCTCCAAAAGTGTGGGCTAAGGCAATGGAGGTATGTCTTAAGGAATTTACTTGTTTACTAGTATATAAATTTTTCCTTGTTAATTTAACTCATTTATTACTTCATAATTATCTCATTTGTTTAAATTTAAATGCAATGAAGGTTAAGTAAGGGGGAGGAACACCGATGAAACGACTGAATATCTGTATGTGAGAGAGATGTGGGGCACTATATCAAAGGTAGAGCAATGACATAGAGGTTGAGTTATCTTTTGCGGTAGAGGGTAAGTTTCTTCTTTTGTTTTGTTTTTCCACTTCTATGGATCTTTGTTTTTGCATTTGTGAGCATGGCCTCCTTGGTTTGATGGTAAACCATGTCAAATATCCCAAATAGTAGTAACAATGGCATCCTCAAATGTGCCCATCTAGAAAAGTTATTCAATCAAATTAGACAAGAGATATGTGGACTACTCAACCCCATGAGAAGATGTGCAAGTCAACCCTCCTTCACAGGTGCATGGATATGTTAGTCACTCAACCCCCAAATGGGCAATCTTCAGGTGAATGCATGGGATCATTTGCAAATAATCATTTTCTAGAGAATAATATACAGTAAATGATGGATCATATCAAGTTGTAACTAAATACAATGTGCCAAGTGCAAATGCCAAAATAGGCGCCCTTAATCATCATAAACAATGTGCATAAAATTTGAACCATGAACCCATCTTCCCCAAACTAGTTGTTGGTTTTCAAATATGTGGGTAAGGTATGTTAGACGTTTATATTTTAAACACCTTTAATCACCTCAAATAGGTTTATCTTCTTCTTCTATGAAGAAGTATTGTCTAGGCTATCACTTATTATGATGGTTGCTACTGGAAGATTAAACTAATGCTACAGGCACCTACTGTAGATCATATTTATTACTATAGCATGATAAGAAACAATTTTACATTTTCATTACAAGATCTCTAAATCATATTTATTACTATAGCATGATAAGAAACAATTTTACATTTTCTATACAAGATCTCTAACCTCCCTTTCAAGTAGGACTGGCTTGGAACAAACAAATTTGAAACTGGAATCATTAGCAGACCAATTCAAGGGCTAGCTATAACATAAATAATATTTTTGTAGGGTGCTACAATTTTGGATTAGTGTTTCATCCTCTAGCGGCCTTAGATGTTTTTTATCAAGAGGAAGACCATTTTGAAATAATCTCTTGCGCTATGACTATAATAAGCTCATGGCACGTCCAATGTTTAAAACCTCTCAACATAAGCTTACGACAAATAAGCCCCTCTTAACATTTCATTTATTCGTAGTCCTCAAAATAGATTAGGGCTCATCTTTCAAAGTTTTGAATACAAGCAAAGCCAGAATAAATTCGTGGATGTCTTTTCACTGTGAATAGCTTGCTTTTTGGCAATGTCTTATTGAATTTTGCTTTTGTTTTGCAAGAGTTCTTTGTTCTTGCCTTGATTTTTTTGCATTTGAGATGTAGGACTTGGGGTTAACACTTTTAGAATTTTTTAAAGTTCCTTACAACAATACTCCTCGACTATCAACTATGACATATCTCAAGATTTTGATGTTTGTGGTACTGTAACGCTCTTACGATTTCCTTTTTATGTTATTTTTTTAGATTCCAATTCCATAACGACCCAAAACTTCTCACTAAGGTGATGCATGAACACGATTGAATTGCAGGCCTGGAGAACTATTCTAGACCCACATTGATAGCTCTACAACCCTAAAATAATGGTAGATTGGTGTTACCCTGGCTATTAAAACCAACTACTTTGAGCTCTGTGTAATTAGGGACATGCTTTTATCTTTTCCACTTGCTGTTTGAAGGTGAAAGAACTTGCAAGTTTGTTAACAGTAAGTATGACACCCAAAGCAACAACACTAAAATTTGAACTAGGAACCACAAAAAAGGCCTCTATCAAGAAGAATAATGATGCCATTAGGTTGTCCTATATAAATGATTTACCAATCCAATGCCCCTTTCAAACTCAGACACATTCAAACTCAGACATAGGTGAATCTACTTGAATGCATTTATAAATGAACCCTTCCTCCTTTTGATACTATTTTTGCTAGCATCACTTTAGGGCCAAACCCTAAGGTTATTACTTTATAAATATGGTTGTTTACTTAGAGAGGTATTTCTTCTACATAGGTTGGCTTTCTTCAACTTGTTTTGTTTTTTCTTTTCTTTAGTCTTGCTTTTATTATGAGTTTAATTTTGAATTAGCCTTTCAAATAAGCTGCCATGCCTGTTGTCACATTCATAATTGTCGGTATCAAATTCTACTTGGAAATGTTCTTATGGAAAAGGATTTCCTCCATGCTTTAAAAAAAAAGCAAGGCCAAAGTTGATTCATATCCTATTGTGTTGAGGAAACTTCTCTTACAGATTTTGGCATGGGACTATCCCAAAATGTTGCCAAAATGTTGATGTGGCTCCTTATTCAAGAAAGGAAACAAGGGCAGAGCATCTCCTTCATGAATGCACCAAGACCTCTAACATAGAGTGATCTCCGCTATGTTGGTGTTTGTAGCTTGGGTAGGTACTTTTGCATAGGCCTAAGTGTTTGGGTGTACAGAAGCCACATAATACACCCTTAGACCTTAACAATTACTTTAGTAATTAAAGTAATTCTTTTTCATAAGATAAAAGTGATTTTAATGTAATGAAATGCAAAGGTTCTTTGCAAATAGTAGGCAAGATCAAAATCTCAATCCTCAATTTCAAGTGAGTTGAGTTCAAATTTCAACTGTCAATCACTTTGGAGATTAGGGTTGCGGATTTAGTGAGCAACTCAAGCTTATAAAAGAAGAGCTAAGGAGAGGAGAAGATACAACAATAGTGAACACAAGATTTCAACTGTCAATCACTTTGGAGATTAGGGTTGCGGATTCAATGAACAACTCAAGCTTATAAAAGAAGAGCTAAGGGGAGGAGAAGATACAACAATAGTGAACACAAGATTGAAAGGATATTTCAGTGATTGAGTGGAAAATGACTTCCATTCAGGTATGCCAAGTTTGAGGAATGTGCAAGGGTGATGCATGAGCATTCAAGCCTAGTCAGCGATGTGATGGCATGATTACATGTTGTGACTAACAAAGGGTTGGAAGACAAGAGTTTAGTTAATTTTATTTATTTAAATGTGTGAGAGTGTTTATTTATTCTCGAATATGAGAAAAAAGGTATAGTGGCTAAGTGATCCTCCTTGTGTGGAGATCATGTCAAACAGTGAGATTTATTTGGTTTGAATAGGATATGAGGAATTTGAAAGCTTGATTTAGCGTTTGTTTAGAAATGAGTGGAGTTGAAGAGATTCTTTGGGGGAGAGAGAGAGATTTCTTGATCTGAACCAAAATTGGTTCTTGAATCCATTCTTGTATAAAATATGATTTTATTTTCATAATTCAGAAGCTAGCGAGAGGAAGGATAGAGAGGTTCGTTAAGTTAGAGTCGAGTAAGAGAAAGAAATGATTCAAGATAGAACATGGTCCTTTTATTGATGTAGTCAAGCTAGAGGGCGAGACTCTGTAAATATTACTATATTGAATAAATGATTCAGTGTGTGTGTTAATGGGCTGTTTGTATTGAAATCCTTTGCTTTTCTCTGTACATTTGCCCGCAGAACAAACTAAGCATTCTTCTTTGTTTTATGCCCTGAAGTTATAAATCGTAGTGTTCAAAGTATAATTGGGGTCCTTAGTGTAAAGAACAGTGTTTGGGTCGCTTTTAAAACCAGTCGTCGATACAAGATTAAATAGAGGAACCATTGAAGAAACAACGAAAAAAACCCGAAGTAAAGAGGTGGATGAGAGGATAAAGGGAAGGCACAGTGGCCGTTGGATCTCTAAGATCAACGGACCAGATCTAATCGGGCTAAGCAGAGCCACTTTATCACATCGGCGAAATTCATGTGTATGCGGCAGACTTCAGGCCTTAAGCCTATGCAATGAGCGATCGCCGATATATTGCATTGGTAGAAGTCTGTGTGGATGGACCGAACCCTAACCACTTGCTAACTCTGATTGCGACATTGGGATATAACGTGGACCGTTGGATCATATACTTGATCAATGACGAAGATTAATTCGCATCAGAATGTTTCATTGATGGGTGAACTAACCTCAGGCACAAGTGATCGCCGATTGCGATCAGTGGAGTGATCGCATCACAACATTCAGTGATACTTTATTGGTGGAGGAGTAATGCGTCATGTGAAGCAAGCAGACCTGACAAAGTTATAGATGCGGCTTCATAATATTTGAGGTCTGGCTTAAGTGTTTGGAGCGGGTTTTCATGTGTATTCTGTGTGTTTCGATAAAGTTATGTTGTTCTGGGTTTAAAGAAGAAAGCACGCAAATAACGCTTCCGATAATGTTATATGAGCATAGTGTACAAGTCCAGCGTTATTGCAAATCGGAAGTGGAAGGGTTCATGAGTAGTGTGACCGCGGAGATTCGATACCCGATTGCGATAAAGGCATACATTGATAATTGTGCACAGGTTGTATGATGGGCGGAAGAGGTATATTTTATAATGAATTTCTATTATAAAGGGTTTGTAATGGATCAAAGCGCCGATAGAAGGTTTTTATGGTTGAGTCGAATATAACCATAGATAAGTGTGGGATTGGTTATGTATGTGGGCTTAAGGTTTAATGGAGGTTTAAGGTGTGGCATTAAGGATAATAGAGGGGCCTTAGAACCATTATTCAATTAAGAAGATTTGACTCGGTTTCTGAGTTAAAATTCCTGGGGATATTGGAATTATGTGTATTCGCCCATTTCCTGCGTCATTTGTGGTACCAGAGGTAGATCAATGCTCTGTAGAGAGTGGTTTGGAAATTGAATTTTAATTCCAGCATATGTATAATTGCACTGAAGTGAATTTAATACAAATGGGGATCATACTACAAAGGACACTGATATCAGAATGGGGGAAGCAGTGAATCTCTGATGAAGGTTTGGTAAGAATGTTTATTTTGATGGTTTTGCAGAGATGTGTTTTGAACGTGTAAAGAGCAACAAGGAATTGAAATTTCAAAGGAGAAGATGTTTTCCTTTCAGGAAAATGAAATTTCTGTGTAAGTTGATTGCATGATTGATTTGATTTAAAAGGTAAATTGGAGTGAAAGGTTTAGAATTTAAAGTTAAATTGAAGAGTGAATGAAGATTGCGCAAAGTATTGTTGAAGGTGATGATATTGATGATTGAAAGAACAAAGATTGGGTTTAATAGGACTGAAAGAAGAACCACTACAAGGAATGAATTTTGGAATTTATAGGAGCAAGATAGGATTTTCTTACAAACAAGTTTTCAGAAGGAATTGGTAGTGTCTGTCATGAATTGGTAAATATAATTGAAATTCAGATCTAATCTTAATTGATCTTGAAAGCTAAAGAGTCCATTGTGAAAAGTAAGAGGAAAAATAGTTGCTGACTGTATGAAGGCATTTGAATGGAAATTTTAAATGAAATAGTGATCAGATGAATCATTTGGCGAAGATTTAATTGATGGAATGGGAATTAGTTTTAAGACATCTTTGAAGAAATATTGCAGGTTTGAAAGGTACTTTGATGTATCTTGAGACAAGATTGTGCAGGTTAGTGGAAGCAGTGGAATTGCTGAAAATGAGTTGTACCAGCATCATAGCATATGAGCTATGTCAGATGAGTAAAGGTGACAGTACCCGACAGTAAATGAAATTACTGAATGAAAGAAGGAAGTGAGCAATTGAAGATGCAAAGCTTAAAGCAAGGAGTGTTCAAGAGAAGCTGAGAACAACTTCCAACTGTGGTTGGTAGAAGTTGTTGAGGCAGCTCCACAATTGTGATTGTGTATAGGGGATAACAATTCCAGCAAGAGGAGCGTTGGGTAGAATTGTTAGTCAGTGAAAGGTTCGAGGAAAGAACCAATAGGTGCCAGAAGGCTAAACTTAGGAAAGTTTGGTGAGGCATGAAGGAGACTTGTTACAGATGAAAAAGGCTAGTTGCAACTCACTAGTGAACAAGGAAAGTTCACCAGAGGAAGAAATGGAATTGACTATTGATAGTCATGATAGGGGTACAGGGGAAAGTCACAGACAAAGGAAAAAGAGTGCTGAAGCAGTTGGACTCAAAGTAATGAGTAAAGAAGAAAGGAACATAGAGTTGGCTGAGATGAAGGCAGAACTCAGTCGTTTGAAGAAGCTGGTATTGAAAGGAATTACAGAAAAGTGGAAACAAGGATTTTATGTAGGAAAAAGAATTAAATGGTCTATCGGAGAATTGTTTGTTGAGAAATTAATACTCCGAACAGTTGAGAATGAAAGAGTAGAATACATCTGTGAACTAGAGAAAGGATCTCTCCTTGGGGAAGGAGATAGTGATGACAGTGATGAAGAACTGATCTATGCAGATCAGAATGAGAGGAATGTGCTAGTAGCATCCTCACAGACAAGAGGATCTCATATTTTTGGGATTAACTATTTTTGTGAATGTAAAATTGTAGGTATGCAGCCTAATGAATTTGAACCTGTGTATGAAAAGGTGAAAGAGGCAGCGGCAAGACAAACACAAAAGGAGATGCATAGAGACTTTCAAGACTTCAATTGGTGGAGTAAATTAAAAGGTATGGCTGAATGGTTGTGTCTTCTTTTAGTAAAAGCATATTGGATCATATTTGAAGGAATTTTAGCATGGATAGAAGATCAATGGGAAATGGAAACAGGAAAGGAAACAAATGCATTGCAGATTTGTGAGTGAAGAAAAGGAAAGCTGACACAGAGAACTTAGTTGAAGAAGTTAAGTCAATGAAATCTTTGAAAGATCAAAGTCTTATCAGAGAAGAGGAAGAGACATTGTTGTCTTATTTGGATAAACTGAGAGTTGGAGGAAGTTGTGTAGAACAGAAAGGTATTCTACAAACTTATGATGAAATTGCCAAGCATAGTCAAGAAGTTGCAGTCCGAGAAGTTTTTTTTAATGAGGAAGAAGTCAGAGATGTTGAGGAAGAATCTCTCAATAACTTAGTGAACTATCAGAATAGTTCAGAGAAGCATGAGGAGCTGATCACTGAGGCTTCAAATGAAGAGCCTTGTATTTTTGAAACTGACATGTTGTGTATGTTTCCAGGTTTGATAGGTGATGAACAACAATTGGACAATGTGCTTATGCATGTTGATGAAGAAGTGAGATTACTGGAAGAGATGGCTGAAACAGAAAGATATTTTGAGCATGTATTTAATAATCTTGAGAATGATGGTATTGACAGGGAAATTGTCATGATTAAAGAAACTGAAGATAAGAAAATGAAAGTTTGTGATGGTAACCAGAATGAAATATCTTCAGTAGAGAATCAAAATGAAAGTATTATAGAAATTGTGAAGCAATATATGATGATGTTGACAGATTCAGAAGTTCAGGAATTCTGTGATTTTAAAGTGGATTATTTTTATGAATCTGTAAACCATGAAGAAGCTTTAGAAAACCAGAATTTTGTTTCTGTTGTAGGAGAAGATAAAATAACATCATTTTGTTGCAATGGTATAAGTACAGAGGATGAAAGGATACTTCACAATGATATGCTCCAAGAAATTCTAGCTATTGAATTGTTGAATGATAGTCTTGTGTTAGAACAAGGAACACCATATAATACAGAGGAAAGTGTGGAAATGAAAATTGATGACAATTTCATAACTTATGCAGAAGGACAGTATAAAGATTTGATGGCAGAATTACCTATGGAAAGTGAAAACTGTAGTTATTTTGAATCTGACAATTGTGATGGAAATTTTCTTTATACAGGAAGGAGTCATATGCAAATGACATGCTTATTGAATATGAAGGAATTTGTATTTTTCTGGGAAGGTTATTAGATGAACCTGATAACATAGAGGAAAGGATTATCTTTAATGATAATTGAAGGGAAGTTGTAGAATACAAGCAACAGTTTGTAAATGACAGAGGTGAAGAAGAATTGGACATAATTTTTATAATTTATATGGTAAAGGAGAATGTACAGCAGACAGATGTCAAACGAGTTCAGTTAAGAACAAATGGTAAGGAGGAAATTGAGAAATTGTGGAAGATGAAGTCAGTGAAGAAGAGGGACAACAAGAAAGAGAAATTAACAAAAGAAATTTGTATCAGCAAGGAAAGAGGACAACAACAAAATAAGATTTGGAGTCCTGGAGGAACAGAAGTGATAGTGGCAGAAGAATTGAATCCGTAGCATGATGAAAGTGATGACCAATTACAAAGTATAGTTTGGGACGCTGGACGACCAACAGAAGAAACACATGACCAGGAGGTCATGAAAGCTTTCAACTTTGGAAGTCTGATGCATGAGCATTTAGGCCTAGTCAGCAATGTGATGGCATGATCACATGTGACTAACAAAGGGTTGGAAGACAAGAGTTTAGTTAATTTTATTTATTTAAATGTGTGAGAGTGTTTATTTATTGTCGAATATGAGAAAAAGGGTATAGTGGCTGAGTGATCCTCCCTGTGTGGAGATCAGGCCAAACAGTTAGATTTATTTGGTTTGAATAAGATATGAGGAATTTGAAAGCTTAATTTAGCGTTTGTTTAGAAAAGAGTGGAGTTGAAGAGATTCTTTGGGGGAGGGTGAGAGATTTCTGGATCTGAACCGAAATTGGTTCATGAATCCATTCTTGTATAAAATATGATTTTATTTTCATAATTCAGAAGCTGGTGAGAGGAAGGATAGAGAGGTTCGCTAAGTTAGAGTCGAGTAAGATAAAGCAAGGATTCAAGATAGAACAGGGTCCTTTTATTGTTGTAGTCAAGCCAGAGGGCGAGACTCTGTAAATATTACTATATTGAATAAATGATTCAGTGCGTGTGTTAATGGGCTGTTTGTATTGAAATCCTTTGCTTTTCTCTGTACATTCACCTGCGGAACAAACTAAGCATTCTTCTCTATTTTTACGCCCTGAAGTTATAAATCGTAGTGTTCAAAGTATAATTAGGGTCATTAGTGTAAAGAACAATGTTTGAGCCGCTTTTAAAACCAGTCGTCGATCCAAGAGCAAATAAAGGAACCATTGAAGAAACAACGAAAAAACCTGAAGTAAAGAGGCGGATGAAAGGATAAAGGGAAGGCACAGTGGTTTTTGGATCTCTAAGATCAACGAACCAGATCTAATCAGGCCGAGCAGAACCACTTATTGACGAAATTCTTTTGTATGCGACAGACTTCAGGCCTTCAGGCCTTAAGCCTATGCGACGAGCGATCACCCATATATCGCATCGGTGGAAGTCTGTGTGGATGGACCGGACCCTAACCACTTGCCAACTCCGATTGCGACATTGCGATATGACGTTGACCATTGGATCATATACTTGATCTCTAAGATCAACGGACCAGATCTAATCAGGCCGAGCAAAGCCACTTATTGACGAAATTCTTGTGTATGCGACAGACTTCAGGCCTTAAGCCTATGCGACGAGCGATCGTCGATATATCGCATCGGTGGAAGTCTGTGTGGATGGACCGGACCCTAACCGCTTGCCAACTCCGATTGCGACATTGCGATATGACGTTGACCATTGGATCATATACTTGATCAACGACGAAGATTAATTCACATCGGAATGTTTCATTGATGGGTGAACTAACGTCGGGCATAAGCAATCGTCGATTGTGATTAGTGGAGTGATCGCATCGCAACATTCAGTGATACTTTATCGGCGGAGGAGTAATGCGTCATGCGACGGAAGCGGACCTGACAAATTTATAGATGCGGGTTTATAATATTTGATGTCTGGCTTAAGTGTTTAGAGCAGGTTTTCCTGTGTATTCCGTGTGTTTCGATAAAGTTATGTTGTTCTGGGTTTAAAGAAGAAAGCATGCAAATAACGCTTCTGATAGTGTTATATGAGCACAGTTTACAAGTCCAGCGTTATCGCAAATCGGAAGTGGAAGGGTTCATGAGTAGTGTGACTGCAGAGAGTCGATACCCGATTGTGATAAAGGCATACATTGATAATTGTGCAGAGGCCGTATGATGGGCATAAAATGTATGTTTTGTAATGAATTTCTATTATAAAGGGTTTGTAATGGATCAAAGCGCCGATAGAAGGTTTTTATGGGTTGAGTCGAATATAACCATAGATAAGTGTGGGGTTGGTTATGTATGCGGGCTTAAGGTTTAATGGAGGCTTAAGGTGCGGCATTAAGGATAATAGAGGGGCCTTAGAACCATTATTCAATTAAGAAGATTTGACTCGATTTTTGAGTTAAAATTCCTGGGGATATTGGAATTTTGTGTATTCGCCCATTTCCTGCGTCAAAGGGTGTAGCAAGGGAGATCCAAATCAGCCAAGGCAGATTGAGGACTAATCTAGGGCTTGATCAGGTGGATCAGATTTAGGTTATTGTTGTATTTGTAGTTTTCTCAGTGTGTCATTATCCTAGTAAGAGAGCCTCAGTAGGTTTTGAATTATTGATTAAGAACTGATTTGATTGGGCAAAAAACTTGTGTAATGTGTGATTGAGATTGGTTGTGCTTTTGCTGAATATTTTTTTGTCTATGCTAAGACCTTAGTTGTGCTTTTATTCAATAGATGTGTGATAAATTTGCTAGGAATTATTTTTAGGTTGCTTGGTTCTGAAATTAACAAAGTATCGTAGTTGAAACTTTGAGAAATCGATCTCAGAATCACCAGGCGCTAGGTTCGTTTAGTGATTGGAAGGGTAAGGTTCAACCAACGACCATACAAGGCATAATTCTTAGTTTGCATGTTGAGAATTCAATGCATAAGAGAAATTAATTTCTACAATGTGCGGGGTTAGTGGTTGGATGATTGAGTGAATTTTTTTATAAAAAGTGGTTGCCAGGGCAACCACGACCAATTTGTTGATAGATCTATCAGGCACCACAGAGAATGGTGTGAGTCAAGACCACGAGGGACGTGGTAATCACATAGGTTGAATTGGCAGTAGTAGAGGTAGAGGGTGAGGTCGATTGGGACACAAGTGTAGCATACAGTGGCTAGTCGAGCTAACAATCAAAATAGTAACCTAAAGTTGTAGGCAAGCCAACTTTGATGGGCCGTGTAAGTGAGGAAGCAGATGGGTGTCGAAGAAGTTTGTAGCCATCGCTAAATCTGTGTCAAGGTTGTATGGGGCAAGGAAAACCAATCATCGAAGACAACAGTCATCGGGTCGAGAGGAAAAGGCCAACAATTTCCGTTAGATCCAACAAGGCCGACGATAGAGGTCGACGATAGAACTGATAGTTGACAAGAGAGTTGCGATCGTACAATCCATATGGTGCTGTAGACTGGTCAAAACATAGTCGTTCCAACAAGGAGAGCCGTGTTGCAGGGGAATGTAGTAGTCAACCATAGATTGACAGAAGTCTCAGAGGTGCCGCCGTTAAGAGTGCAAAGTTTATAAAAGTGTGATACAAGGGTGGAGAGTTGCATAAGCATGGTGCCAGATTGCAATACAACGAGCAGTGATGGGTGGTCACCTCTTAGAGGGAGATCATACCAGTTGGCGGGCAGGAGCAATAGTGATAACAATGCAGGAAGTCCATAGAGTAGTTGTACTCATATAGTTTGTATGAGAGCCACATATCAACCTAGTGTACAAAGGTTGGAGAGTGCATCTAATTTCACCCTTGGGAAGGTGAAGGTTTCATTGATTATCCTGGTGAATGTCATATGGGAGTTTGCTAACACCAAACTCACCCTACCGACATATGCTGCAAAAGTGGTCACGTATAACCAAAAGGGTGTGAAATCTAGGAGAATTATCTTGGATGTGGTGAAG